>VYZQ01032833.1:0-35717 GCA_013400655.1 Mystacornis crossleyi | reverse complement strand
AAAGGTAGTTATTTATATTAAATATAAGGATTTTTTTTTTGTATTTGGTAAAATACCTATTAAATTATTTGGTATTAGGCATTTTATTATGTAAACAATTTTTGCATGTGTTTATGAAGACTTTCTCTAATGTCACATATTACTATTATTACAGATAGAAAACAGCTGGCCTTTTTTCTATAACAATGAAAAAAGTTTTATTCACCTTGTTTAGCACTTGATGGTCACGTTCAGATCAGTGCTATTCATTTAGTTTATATAAGGCCATGAAAAAAGTTTATTAAAGTATGCAAGAAATAATTAGGTGAAATAAAGTATTTTCAATTCCGAGCCAATCTGAAGCAACTAAATATCCAGATGATACCAGGCTTATTCAATGTGTCATGAGAAACAGCTGTTTGACCATGCTGATTTCATACTGAGAATTCCTGAGGTTCCTGTAGTATTAGAGATTTTCACATGGTGTGGTAGCGTGACAAGCATAGTACTTCAATAACCATCTTAGTAGTTTTCTGATATCATTGTTATGCTGCAATAAACGTAATTCCTTTGTTATCTGGTACCTTGCTGTCTGTATAAGATCCAACAAAAGCATAAGTGCCCTAAAAAGCTGGTACTCTCAGAAATCTGAAGGAGGTTGGGTGGTCATCAATTTCTCTGTGGAAAACCTGGTAGATAATTATGGAAATCTGTTCTCTCTCACTGTAGACACAAGGGCTTTTAAAGGTCTTTTGCTCTGATTTTGTTCAGCTGCCATGCTGCTTTATAGATGAGTCACAAATGATGTCACAGGAGGAAGAAACTAAAATTCCTGGTGTGAATATCTTATGGCAAAGCGTGACCACCTAAGGAACAACAAAGTTGTGAAGTCTTAGTTTAAGGATGTGTGGGGAAAATTGGGGAGGGGTGGTGGGAAATGACCTATTAGCATACTGGCACAGTAAAATGCATCACAAATTTTTTCGATACAAATAGATTAGATCATAGGATCTGGCACCAGCACAAGTGAAACTGAGTTTTCCTTGCTGTGAATATTCTGCTGCACCATTCAAATGGCTTCATCATTGGCATTTGGACACCATGTGTACCTCTTAAGGGAGAGGGCAGCAACATCTTGATGTGAAGTCTTGATTCTGACTCTTTCTGGATGGCTTCATGTCACAGCTTTTGTGTTGGTGCAGGGAGTTGCCACTGTCCCTGAAGGCACAGAGACAAATAGACTCACAGCAGGTAGGGTGAGGCCTCTGCTCACGTTGTTGAATGTTGATAGTTGCAATCTAAGTAGCTGCTGTCAATAGATATCTTTTCTGGGGCAGAGGGTAGAGATTACTGGGGAGTCACGTGTCTGGACGGGGATCAAAAACTGCATCCATATTGTCAGTCAGGGAGCTCTGCATAACATCGAGTGAAAACATGAGTAAAACATGTCCAACACGATTTTACTGGAAATGTCAGACTTAGCTGATCTAAAAGTATTTTTGACAAGCCAGTGGTTCTTTGTTGTACTAGCTGGAACTTGCTTTGAAGTGACTTTGCTGCTTTTTTATACTGCAAAAGCTCAAAGGTCAGTAGATTTATCCATTCGAAGGTCTCTGTGGAGAGGTCAGCTCAAAGCTTCACTCTTTTCACTCGTTCAAACGAACACGGGGAGACTGCAGAGGTTAGTTAGGAGATAGGATTACAGTGTCTGCAGTGTGGAGAAGGTGTGCCTCTCAATGTCCCTATTATAGCTATTTCTGTGTGAACAAACGACCCAATTCATAAACCAGTCTTCGGTGAGATCACCATGGTCTATACAGACTCTCTAGAAATTTATCTGCATTAATAATCAGTAGTATAAGGGTATTATCTACCATCAGATTTACAGGACTTGAGGGGTCTGCAGTCATCAAGGTAAGACTTGTAGTATATGAGAAACTGGATTCCTGAGAAAGAGTTTGTGCTGAAAATCGTTGTTTTGCCTCTGTGCTTCTTCATGCATACATAACCTTTTGATTCAGGCACACATCCTCTTCTGCTTATCGAGGTTACTCTGAGATCAGACAACTGCAATGCATTCTACTTGCAGCTATTTCTGGAGGGAATTTCACAGTGCGAGCGATCCCACTTATCAAAGGCAGGGAACATTTAACAATGTGCCACAAACCACAGCAATTCCCAGTGGTCTCTTGGGTAGGATTCAAGGTGATGGCATTGACCTTTATAAACCGAAATGGTCTGGCCCAGCTTATTAGAGCCTTCCCTCCACGCAACACTCCACAGCCATAATTGAGAAAGGTTCAAGCTGAAAGTGTTTAGGGATATTTCTTTGATTGCACAAAGGCTGGAGCTTTTCTTCTGCAAATTCTCCCAAGTATATCGGGTTTTGGGGGAGATTATGAAAAGGACTGTAAGAAGAGGTTGATAGATTGTTCATCAGAATGGAATAGCACATTGTGAAAACATATATCTTCATGACTTTGCCTGTTGCTGGCAAGAAATTTCATTTGACTTTGACTGAGTTGAAATCACTAGCCCACTGGCTCAGCAATTCATTCAGGAGAGCATCATTTTATCTGCAACACTGGAAGAGCAGCTATTTGAGCACTATCCTGCTGACCTAAAACTCAGCTGTAAGGGCAGCCAGCCTCCAAACCTCTGTTTAGTTCCTAACACAGGAACTATTTTGCAGACTTTGTGGTGGTTCTGGGGCAATGAGTAGTGAAGGTACTGCTGAGATGCACTGATCTTCCCCAGGAATCCTGGTTATTAAAGAACCTTGTCAACTCTGAGCCTTGGTGGAGAGAGGATGCATAAATGCAGGGCAACAATGAGGAAAAAAAGACCACATTATTCCCGTTGTACAAGCAAGTAATTCAATTGCTTCAAAACGTGCAGTTAAAAAAATAAAATTAATTTTTCCATTTCATAATTGTTATAAATTTGGGATCTTGAATTTTAAACAAAAATTATCTAGATTTGCCCACAGGAAACTTTGTATTATTTTCTGTTATTCTCACAGACCACTTCCTTTTGAAGGTGGGTGCTCATGTCATCTGGTACTTCATTCACAGCATGGAAAAAGGCTTAGGACACAGCCTGAGTGTGCCTGTAATGGGAGAGAGGAGCAGTTCCCAACCATTATAAAGTTAAGGTAGGGTGGTTTCTTACCATATGTAAGTTGCTTTAAGAGAGAGTAGCATAACACAAAGGCACAGCTATGCCTCATGTCAGTGCCAGAAAAAGAATGCAATTGGCTTTAGCATCCTTCACATGAGGACCCTGTGAGCTTGGGAGTGGCAAAACATGGAAATGGGTAAGCTTAGGAGGGATTTATCTGAGACCTGGAAGCCTGGTTAAGGAGTTTTGTTGTGTATGAACAGGGTCAGGCAGACTCTGTGCCATGTCCATTATGTCTGTTACAGTGCTTTGCAAAGCACACTACTATGAATTAGAAAAGGGAGAGAAAAGGTAAAGATATTATCTGAGTACAGTTGCTAATCTCACAGGATTCCTGTTTTGCTGCTGAATATTAAAGGTCTTTGGCCCACATAATATAAGAGCCCATATGCTTAGAGAAAAGAAAAAATGCATAGAACTTTCAAGTTACTCAAGATTTTCTGAGTAGCAGCAGCTCCTGAAGGAATGACAGAAATGTTTTATCCTTCCTCCCTTCTCTGTTTATAGCTCTGACCTGCACTTCTTCAGCACTTCAAACAAAGGCAGAAACTCTGTATTTGCTCTGCCTGGATTTTGTTATTCCAGGTTCCTTGTGTGACAGCAGAGTCTTCTCAGATTGCTCTTATCTGTGTTGGCTTGTGGGGATGTTAAACCTCAGAGCCCTAAGATCCTACCCACCATCAGAGCAACTATCATAGCACATGCTGGCCTCCCAAGATATAAACAAATCTTCCTGTATCAAAAGGCAATAAAACACAGAAAACTTTAATCTTTTGATAGTTTTGTAGTGAATTGCTTCTCTGTGAAGTGTCCTCGATCCACGAGATCCTAGCGTTTCTCTGATAGGCACGAGATTGAGGGAGTAGGATAATATGACAATCCCTACACTTGCTTTTACCATCATTCTAACAGTGCACATAATTTCTAGAGCAACCTCTCTTGTGTATTACAATAGACATACCTGTAAATATGTCCTAATATATTAAGCACAGAACTGTTTTACAACATCAGTGGATATACAAAAAGTGAAGGATTTAAGTAAAGGGACAGAGTTAAAAGAAAAAATGTAGCATGGAAATGATATCTTTCTGTCTTTTCTGAGCATCCCAGGCCCCTGTCACCCAGATGAGCTCACGGCTCAGATCATGTAAAGCTCTATCTCCTCTGCTGTGATTCTCCTACTCACCTAGTAAGCTGTCATCACTGTTCAGGTAGAAGCCTGGATTCAATCTGTCATTACGCATCTAACATGAGGACCATGCTTCTCTGTAGTTCCTCTGTAGTCAGAGAAAGGTCATTTCAGTCCACTTAAACATTAAATCACACTTGTGAGCTGCCTGGCCCTCTTAAAACTAGAGGGGAACCCTGGGAAGCCTATTCACATATACCCAGCTGACTGGATGCAATTTTGCCTCCGATGCATCCAGGGACTGCATTGCCACCAGATGCAAGCCTTTCTTGACCCATCCCTCTATCCTCCAGCCTTCCTCTTTTGCAATTACCACAAAACAGAGTCCATGAAATGTACAGTTAAAAAGCATGTGGACATCCTGCTAGGAAAGGCTACGTGCACAATGCTGTGTAGACAATGGAGTGGAGAACATGGGAAGGGCATGGGTGTGGGATGTGCTTCCCCACAGGGGGTGAATGGTCCCCACCATGTGTGATACCCACTTGCATACAGGTGAGTCGTCTTTGCCATCCCGGCCCTGCTGTGCTGGCTGCTGGAAAGGAAAGGAGAAAAACCAGAATGGCCAGTGGCTATTTCGCACTTTGAGGAAGAGGCACGAAGGTTGCACTGACCTTTAACAGAAGCCAGTGCTCCCTGCAGGACAAAGCCTTACTCTCAAATTGCTCTAAATACTTGTTTCAGTAATTTGGCCAGCAAAGCAGGCAACCACTAGTCAGGGGGTTGGAGACTATCCTTATTCTGGGCTCTGGTGATCCTGACTCACTGCCCCAGCTGAGGTCTCTCTGCCTGGGCAGCTGGGGTGTGAAAGATGCTGCCTGGTTACACAGATCAGCAAGTTCTCAGGCTTTTTGGGGTGTATCACCAAGTCTATCTCAGCTGCCGTAGTAGTAGTTATAGAAAGGCATCCCAATGAAGTGTATGGTGCCTATAGTTTTAGATAAAATCACTCACCCAAGTACAGTCCTTGCTCCAATACTTTAAAACAAGGAGGAAAACCCACCAAACAAGTACATTATGTTCTTGGGGGAGGGAAACAATAGTCCTTATGGCCAGTAGGCTTCCTGACATATGACATACAAGTGAACCCATACTTCCCTGTGTAGGGACAGACACTGAAGTGTTTTATATACAAAGGAGATTGTCTCACCTTCCCCTTCTCTGAATGATTTTGTTCAGATTTGTTCCAGGTCCCTGGTTACCTGAAACCTAGTACATAATCCTCAGCTGGTCCAAGGCTGGAGAGAGGCTTTAATGCACTGCTCCACTGGCAAGGTGGCAGCACTTCATGCTGTGATGAGTGGCCCACCACTCAGTCCCACTAGCCTCCAGCCCAGCTCTCAGGATTGGGGCCCATGCAGAAGCTCCCACTAGGCAGCACATCCCTGACACCAGAGGAGATTGCTTTGCCCCTGCCATCTTCTCACAGAGTTTTGGTTCCTGAGACTGTCCCTGCTGCTGCTTGTGAGGCTCTCTGTCCTGCAGGAAAGCTTAGGGAAAAGGGTTGATACTTTTTAGAAGTGACCCTTGGATTTAATTACGAGTGCTCCCATCTCCCTTCCTTCCTTCTCTGAATGATTTTTGTTCAGGTTTGTTCCAGGTCTACCCACAAAATAGATTGCTCTAAGAGTTACCCACAAAATAGATTTCTGTAGAATCTGGGTAAAGCTCTGATCTCTTTTTCACTGGTGGAGCTGCATGAGGAACAGAATCAGGCCCACCAGCCATTTTTTTAGAAGCAAGAAATATATATTTCTCTTGCATCATGAAACTTCCTTGAGGAGATTTTGCTATGTTATGATCCAAGTCCTGCTATTTGGCACAGCAAGTAATTATTGTACAGTAACTGATTTTCTGACTCACTCCTTTGCAGATCCGTTCTGCTTCTTCGGATTCATTACAAGCCTCAAGGAGCTGAGCAGAAAAACAGCATGTCCCACCTTCACATGTCAGATAGTAAAGCTTAGTCATGCAGCTTAAAATAAAGTAAGCAAGGGGCAGATGGCAAAAAGGACAAAATGTGGCTTATTTAATCTGCCTGTGTTTGCAAGGAAGTAATTGTCTTTTAGGCTCCAGAAAACAGAGTGCTACCAGAAGACAAACAATGAAGTCTCTCTTTCCAGGGCACATATGACACTATTTGTATAGCTTCAACAGGAGCCTGCAGTTAATTCAGGGCTTTCAATAAAATTTACATTCACCATATGTAGAGGATAAAACACCTTCCTTGAATTTGGAAGCTGAATTGACCTGCTTCCCCTCCCTCATGTGATCAGTTCACCCAGAGAAACTGTAATCCTCTTTTGAGCCCATACAGTGAAAATGTCTTTAACAAAACAGACCTTCCAGCATAAAACTGTTACATGGGGAAACAAGGCACTAAGTGGTACAATAACTTGAAACACATAATACTGTCAAAAACAATGACTGTAGGCTTGACAGTTTCCATCAAACTGGTACCAATTTAAAGCTTTTAGTAAGTGCAATCATTAATGTATGCAGAGCTGTTAAGTGTGAGTCAGGGTAACTTAGCTACATTTTGTTTTGTACTGACAAACCACAAAAGAACAGTTCAAGTACTGGAAGTACAGTTGCTCATTAGGTATTTAGTTTTGCAAATATCTTTGGAGTTTTATTTAGTTATTTTCAATTAATGTGTACAGTGCAGTTCTGCACAGGCTGAAAGGGTCTCTTTCTTGCCACAGATAAATAGGGCACATTTTAAACCTACTGTGCTAGTGGTGAGAAGATGAGCCCTGAGCAAAAACAAGAGGGAAAGCCCAAATCAAACTGTGTGTATAAAAAACTCATACTGTTGAAATGTTCTGAAAAGTTTTAGCTTTTAGATGTTTTTGAGTAAGGAGCACCTCCTGAAGGTTCCAAAGGCAACCATACGTAACACGCTTTGGGGAGCCAGAGAGGCCCTGGCTAACTCTTGTGGGTGCTGCATGAGTTTGTACCTGGTTGACAAATGACAGCTGGGAGGCGTGCACAACTGGAGAAAATGGGGCACGGAAATCTGATTATGCCTACAAATTTATTCTACGTTCTTAGATTTCCAGACTTGAGGTCTGGTAATTTCTAGGGATCTTTATAAAACAGAGAAGGTGGAGCAGGGGAACAGGTGCAACCACTAAGGAGAGGAAACATCAGCAATTGCAAGGAGACACTCAAGCTGAAACTCTTGTAGTGGAAAAGATTGGTGAGAGGGGAAGATGTTTCATGGATATAAAATCACGGAGATGACAGATAACATTAATATAGCTCTTTCATCCACCTGTAGTGCAAGCACTCAGTAACTAGTACGAGATTGCTTCAAAACAGACAGAGGGAAACTCTGGACAAGTTTGTACAGACAGATGGTTTCAGCTGATTCAAAGAAAAGATGGACAAACCCACAGACCAACAGTATAATAATAGAATGAATAAATGAATTTACCCTCCATCATCTCTAATTTTGGGACTAAAGTGAATGGATTAGAGGGGAGAGCCATGTGTTTCATGCTGCTGCTGTTGGGGCAGAACACTTGGCCAAATGGCCCACTGCTTGGGGCCAGCTGGGCATTTTTGTTTCCTATTCTTGTTTCCTGGAATCTAGAGGTAGAAAAGGTCGTGTGTTCCTCAGTGCTAGGTATAAATATTGGCATTTTTATATGCAGAATTTTAGTAATGGTTCTCAGTTGCCATCTAAAGCCTTTACTGGTTTCTGATTTTGAGGTTGCAGTTCGTCTGGTGTTTAAAGATCTACTTCCAGGCTTGTCTAGAGGCAAAAAAATCTTCAAAGTGAAGAAGAACTTAGCACCACCTTCATCATTACCCTCAGGAGGCAGGTTTTTTCTACCTTTTTCATCAAGTAGAGAAGCCTGGTTTACTCATCCACTTACCTGTTTTCTTGAAGAAAGACAGACATAAAAGAAAGAGCAGAAGTGCTTACCTATGGGGTAACTTCAGAGCTGATCACCGTGTTGAGGCCAAGCACCAGAACAGAGACCTAAGGCACAGTTCCTTCCACTTCACATTTAAAAGACCCTTTTACTTTTGCATTAACAGCAGTAGAATTTTGGGAGTTGGTTGGAAGCTGGGGTAGTGAGGTAGCATGAGAGATGTGCAGCTGCTGCATCTGTGTCCTGTCCTAGGAATCAGGCATCTTCTCTACAGTGCAGTTTTTCTTTGTATAAGAGTTTCTCTTACAGGGGACATGACTGGCTTTGGTTACCACACTCCTTTAGCTCAGTCTTCCCATTGCTCCTGAATGTTACATCTCCTGGACTAATCGTCCTACTGTGTTTCTATCTCCCTGTCTAATGTACTGGGTTAATTTCTAACAATGCTTTCAAAGGCATTTGTAACATCAACAAAATGGTCTAGTGACATGTGAAAATCTGCCTGTTTGTTTTAGGTCAAACACATTTACCTGCAGATTACCTACTCAGTTTCCTCATCACCTAGAGATCTTCATGGAAATCTAATAAGACCAGAAACTATTACTTTAGTGTGTGGCTATAGCAATGAAGTAAATGCAAAGGAGCATGCTAAGAAAAGAAAAAATGCCACTGATGTTTCCAAACCATCATTAAAATAAGAGTAAAATAAATTTGGGGCTAGATCAGACACTCAGGTCAGTTCTGATTTTGTCAAAACCAGATTATTTCTTCCTTGAAAGCAACACAGCAGAAGAACAAATGTGGCATGTCATGTCCTGTTGCAGCTCTCTGTACCTCACACTGAGTACAAATTTTATTTCAAAGATGATGGTGTTTGCCAAGGTGTCACAAATAGTTGTTATCCTCCAAGCCAGCAAATTCCTAAAGCACCACCAATGCAGCAAATTCCTATTATCTAACTTTTAAGTTACCTTGACTCAATTTGTCTCTTCTATGGCTTTTCCAGGATTGAAAATAATAACGATAGAAGAATGGTTCAAAAAGCAGAAACAAAACCAGAGAAGCATTTGGTCTTATCTTTTTCTAATAGAGGCCTGGGGAAAAGACAAGTTAACTCTTCTGATAAAGAAAAGCAGTTAATCTTACCTCAGACAGATTTCCAGTATCTGCCATCCAACTCCTCCTCTCTAAATTCAGGCACCTCTGTTAGTAATGTGGTGTCTGATTAGCAAAAGTATTTAGTAAGCTAATGTTCACTGTCCACAGCAGGAGGCTCACACAGCTTGGCTGATGAGAAATGAACTGCCTGAAGCTAGCTTTTAATGGCAACTAATTTCCCATATTTGATACTCAGCTCAGCCAACTAATATCTAGCTCAACCGTGACAAGACAATCACAGTTCCTTTTGAAAATCCTTTAATCTAGGATGCAAACCAGTGTGCTCAAGGCTATAATGAACTTCTGAGATTATGTACTGGCTATTTTATAGGAGGCATATTTTCTCTTTTCTTTTTCCTTTTCTGCCTCAGAAAGGCTTAAAAATACATATTTTCATCGTTTCCTGCTTTTACGCAATTTACTTAGTGCACAGAGATAATCTCCCCCTTAAAGTCAGTGACAAAAAAAGTTTTAAAAGGACAAGTAAACAGCTTTCCCATCAGATAACCCATAGGATGTGGCTATTCACAATGGCACAACATCATAAGTGGCTTTTAAATCAACTGATCTTGTTATTCTGAAAGTGTTTTAAATATCTAACATGTTTTATACTGCACTGGCTTGGGCTTTGACAAATCCCATTACTCTCTGTTACTCGATCTCATTACACAGTGAATTATTAAATAGAACACTTAACCTAATTAGATATTATTACCATGATACATACAGACATCCTGAAACGAGTCATTCCTTTTTGTTGTTCTGACTAGTCCTTCAGTTGTTTTTTATCTCTTCTGTGTCGGTGGTGGGGTTTTTTTCTTCCTTAAGAATCATCGAATCTCTGGTAGAAGAAAAGTTTTTTTGCTGTTTCTTTTCAAATTGATTCCTGGATGTAACAATACACAATATATAGAATCATGTTTGTAAGACCATAGATACACACAAAACCACACAAATAAAAATTATTCTGGGCTGCAAACACAGTTTTTCTCCTCTAGCGGTGTGCACACTTTCACTTCTGTGGAACTACTAAGATATGCTTAGCATTATTTTGGTTTTAGACTAGGCTAAAAATTTTCATTCCAAAGACATTCATTCCAGGAGGGAGAAAAGTCTTCAACTCTTCTATAAATTGGCTGACTACCCCAGGCTGTACCAGTCCAGTGCAGGGCCATAGAGCCTTTTCTCGAGCCCTCACTGGTGGCTGACGCATGCATCCGTAAAGATGTATGGGAAAATTTCTGGCTAATAATTTCAGAGAATTATCAGATCAACAAAGCTAGGCTAGTACATTTTCTCAGTCTTTTCAAAATACAGTGCAGGCACGGCTGGCTAATTGGAAAAGATGCTCCCTATCATACAGTATACTTTTAAATTAGCAGACTGTCACTTGCGGATCTGTTTCAGATCATTTTGTTATTTTTTTCAGCAAACTTTCAAAATAAAATATTTATTTTCCCCACTCATACTGTGCAAATCAGGTCAAAAGTATTACTTGACATAGGCATAACTTGTAAGAGTTGTTTTGGCTATTTACCAAGCTGTCATGTTTATCTTTTCAGTGGCATCTCCCATATTTGGAAACATGACAAATGCTGTAGACAGTGTTATTGTTGTGGGAGGCAGTTATCCCATGTTTAATGATGCTAACTATAGAATATTCATTTTTCAGAAATGGTCCATGTGTATGTTCCATTCAAGTAGAACCCTACCAAATGTATTAACTCACTGCTAATTCATGCTGTCTGAATATATGTCTGTGCTGAGGATGTCCCGGCAGTGATGCAGTTCCTTGGAGAATGTCCCCATTGCCATTTGCTTTGTAGGACACTACTGGCTCCTCTGTGTCCCCCTTTTTATTACTGCCCACCGTAGATGAAATAGCCCAGAGTGTCAAGTCCTTTTTACATTTGTTTGATGTTCTTTTGTGCTAAACATTAGAAAATTTTACCTTTCGTGTTCTTTTACTCCCATACACCTCCTCCTTCTACATGTATTTCTTTATTTTAAGTTCAAATGATGCAATTCCAGTTCCGCAGCCAAGATTGACCTTCATTTTTCCAAGTCAACATTTGAGTTACGTACTTTTGCTACTCATAACATGTGCCTTAGCAATCACAACTCTGTGTGTTGTGAATATTCACAACATTTCACTGTATTTTATGGTGAAGGGGAGAGAGACACTGAAACATGCATTGAATGAGAAGAGAAAATATAAAATGGTGTCTCCTGTCTGAGTCAACGAGCTGCTCGTGTTCTTATCTGTTTATATAAAAGTGAGATTACTGGATTACTTTAGCTATTTTATGAGTTAAATTAGAAACTGATGTGCCTGACATTAAGACTCTTACTAGACACTGCTATTTGATGCTGCTTGACAAGTATCATCTCTATGTGGATGAGCTGGTTTCAAAAAGATCAGACAAAAGTATTGCCACTTCCACAATCTGAAAAGTCTGCACATCTTAAAATAGTTTGGCTCAGTCAAGATCAGAAAACAACCTTCAGGAAAGGTGGCATAGATGAGATAGATTTTTTTGATATACCACTGAATGTCTGTGGTGCAGTAGTATGCCCACCCAGAACTTGCTGAGACAAGTTGTTTTACAATCCTGTCAATATCCACAGAAAATCAAGCCCAAAATTTGCTAGGAATTCAAGATAAATATCAATGGTATTGCAAAAAATGTGTCCTCTATCAGTTTCTATTTTAAATGGCATATTTCTGAAATGAAAAGAGATTCCTAGTGCTTGTTTTGATGGTACATATGCAACTGTATTGTATTGGGGGAAATATTGTGTTTAGATGACTTTCTGAATGTAAACCAAAGAGTTCCAAAATTAGAAGAAAGAAGATAAGGAGATGGGGTTTCGGAGAGAGGGATTAGAAGAATGGGTGTCCACCTATGAAATCCTAACCAGAGCCCTTGTGAAAGAGCATAGTCTGTATTCAAATGATCCCAACTGCTTTCCAAAGGACTCTTGGCTCATGCAGTTCATGGAAGGGAGGATGTGTTATATCTGTGTGGGGAAAAGTTTATTACCTGCAGGGCCTTGGCTTTCCTTGTGACTGCTGTTAGGTTGCACTCAATGCTTCAGGTAGGATGTCATGAAAAGAGAAGGGCAATGTCACAGAACCCCTGGAAAACTGGATTTTTTCCCTCATTCCACCACAAAATTCTGTTGTGATGCTGGACACTCATTTGGATTGCCCAATAATTACATGTTCCTCTATTTGAAAGTGCTTTAGATGAGAGTTTCTACATAAAAAGTGCCAAGCACTTCTGACTGCAGTGAAATTCTTGAGTGTATATGACTACATTATGCTAAGTACTCTAAAAGATTAATTCCTAGACATCCTAAAGTGGGCACCTAAAATTAATGGGCTTTTTTTTTTTACTATTTTCATCTTAATCTCTTTAAATTCCTCACTAGTCAAATGAGATAATTATACCTCTCTCCATCATCAGGTTGTTATGTAGATAAAGTCATAAAAGATTTTGAACCATTTAGGTGTTACAGTGATGAGTGCTTTGAAGAAGACTTGAAGTAAAATGCCAGTTCTGTATTCAGCACCAGGACTGGATGGGGTGTATGGGAAAGAGCCTTCCCCTGACAGGACTAGAACCCAAAGTGATCCAGCATATGGTGAGAATTATCCTATCTGCACACCCAGTGAAACCAGTGATGTGCCTCAGCACCAGAATCAGTGAAATCAGACTTCTTCATGTCTTCTGCATCTAAGCCAGGATCAGGTCTCACTGGAGGTTTTTTCTCCTGTCTTAGTTCTCTGACAGGTAATAATGAATGAGTTCTGAAGATTTTCTTCTAAAGGAGTCAGTAAAAAGTACCCAGATGCCCACTCTCATAAAAAAGCCCCCAAACTCATACAAAGTAAAGACTGCGAGGTCTCACTCTGAGAAATTTTGGTTGAAACTAGTTGGTGCATTTAAAGAACTGTGGTCATCAAAGTCTTGATGTCAAGGGAAAGGTAAAAATAATTTGTGGTGGTAGACAGGCACCTGAGCATTTGTATTCAGCGTGACAGCTGAACCATGTTTCTCATGTTTCACAGAGTTTTAAAGCTTCATACTGTTGAAATAGGCTGTTTTACATGCAACCCTGTTTTACAAAGAGAACTGAAATATCAGCTATGTTAAATAGCCTTACAGACCCACTGCATGGAGAAACAGTAAGGCTGAGATCCTCATATGAGCATCACAGATCTTCCCAGGCTTCAGCCAGCCTTCAGTGAAGACAACTGGTTGTTACGCTTTCTGTGGTCCTCTCCTGAAAGAGGAGGGTGTTGGGCTGTGGGATAAAAGGCTCATGGCATGAAGGATCCCAGAAGCACAAGGGCAGATGGAGGAGCTCTAATACCCTGGTCAGGGACATGAACCACTGCCCCTGTTTTCAAGTTAAACTCTGTTTTGAACTATTTTCCTGAGTAAGGGACATTTTGCACGTGTACAGGTCCAACAGCTGGAGTTGTACCAGGGGACATAGGGCCCCAAGTGCCTGGGGTGCCAGCAAGTGGAGAGGCCAGAGCCCATGTGCACTGGCTGGGTGCCTGTGTACCAGAGTGTGGGCTGCTGCCAAACATCAAACTGGACTTGGTGGCTGGGAAGCCAGACAGGGACCAGAGGGTCTGCCAGTTCTCCACCAGCAACTGTAGGGGCTGCGTTAAGAACCCATGTGTCTGGGTGTCAACAGCTGGGGAGAAGGGAGAACCAGGGACAGTTTTGGGGCAGAAAAAGTGTTTAGAGACAGCTAGTAGAAGGACCCGTATGTTGTGTATATAGGTATACATTTTTTTCCCATTAGCAGCTGTCATCCTGATCAGCTAGAGAGGGGAACAGGATGTGGCCACGGTGCTGTTTGTGCTTGCAAGTGTTGTGTTTTCCATCTGTGTGAATGCACGTGGCTGGTCACAGGTACACATGTAGGTGTACACATATGGCGTGTGTGAGCCTGTGGGGAACGCACGCTCAGCCTCACTGCCGGCTGATCCGGAGGCTACGGAGCTGCAGCAGCCTCCCCTCTGTCGGGCTGCTGGGCATGACAAGCCCTAACAGATGGGCCCTCCTCTGCCAGAAGGTTTCAAACCCGTCTCCTAAACAACTCAGGAATGCTGCTCAGGAATACTAGATTTGCTTCCAGGATGTATGGAATTATGGTCTAATGGCCGCAGATCCGCTTGTATCTCTTCCTCTGAACCTGTCCCCTGTCGTAGCCTCACCTGCTGGATAATCACTTCTCTCTTGGGAACGGCAGGCAGCACTCAGCAGCTCTGTTTCAACAGCCCATACACCACACAAAAGAGAAAACACTGTTGCATGGCTTCTTCCCTTTGTGATAACACTGATAGTGCTTTCCTGCTCCACACTGTTCCTCCTCCCTTATGTTTTTTCTCCCTGAAAGCTTTCCTGGGAGGACAGTTAGTTGGAAGGAGAGGTTGTTGCTGGGTTATCTTTCCTAAGCTAGCTAGCAAGAGTGTCAAATGACTTCCATGTTCCTGAACAATAAGACTCCTCCAGACACAGATATTTCTGCTGTTTTGTAAACAGTAACATAGTCAGCTGGAAGGAGGATGTTATTATTTCAGAGCAGTTTGGGGGTGGGTGAGGGTGAGTTGAACATATAGGCACATGACTTTTAAGACGGAAACAGCATATGCAAGGAGTGTTCCACCAGATTGATAGTAACTCGTCAGCTGGGGCTGATGAGGTGCACGTTTCCTGCAAAGTCCTAGACTGGCACTTCACTGCCTGTTGCCTATAGTTTGCTGGCTCTCCCCTGGTCTCATATTCCTTCCAAGGACCCCAAGCATACCTATTTACACATTTTCACTCACTGAATTACAATCTCATTTATCCCTCCTTACCTCATGATTCAAGAAATGAATGATATGTTAGGGCAGATGTATCAAAACTGATGTCTTTAACTCTTAGGTTCTGTCACAGCTGGTCCTCGGAGCTTGTTTGGAGGATTGGACTCTCCTCTGTATTACATTTCTTACACAGGAGCCTTAAAAATTGATAATCAAACTTTTTTTTCTATGTAGAAACTCCTTAATGGGAGGGAAAAAACCCCAGGCGTTTCATTGTAATGCAATTTTTGGAGAAAATCATCCAACTTAGAATTAGATGATACTTAGTTGATAAAAATCTTCAGGCATTTTGCCATGCTTTGTTGTTAATTTTTCCTCACAAATTACTTGTTCCCAGCATTGTAAAACTCCGTGGTTTACTGTAAACATATTACTGCTAAGAAATGAATACAGAGGTCTTTTTTTAATTCTATTTTTTTAAGTAGAAGCAGTGCAGCTGTTGATCAATTTTGTGACATGAAGGATGGTGATTTTATGACGTGGCAGGAACAAACACTGACCACAGGAGATGGAAGAGGAGTGGATCCAGACAGGGAAATAGCCCACTGGTAATACAGCGTTTAGGAAAAAAGCACAGGGGCAAAAGGTGCAATTAAAGGAATCAGGGAGATAGGAGGAGGAGGTGACTCTGGATTTTGAAATCCCGCACTTGAGAATTGAAACCTCATACACCTCAAATTTCTACTGTCTTTTCTGTCTTATATGGAACTGTTGAATTTGCTCTTTGATTCAGCAGTTTGGTGTTGTTTTTTTTTTTGCTGAATATAAAATAATTTGTCTCAGACTAGATAGCAGGGGGCAGAATTTATCTGGTGTAAATGGCTCTCACTTCATACTCACTGAGAAGCTGCTCCAACACTCTTTGTTCTCTGTATATGAAGCAGAACTGCTGAAACATGTCAACAGTTCAGTGCTCATCGCCGTGCTCTTGCTTAGGCTCTCTTCATCTTCTGCTTTTGCATAATTTTGTTTTGCATCCTTTTCTTGCGGTTTTGTCAGAGAGGTAACTACGTTTCAATGATGGTGTATGTGCAACTTGTAGTCTTTGGGAAAAATAATAAAAAAGTAAACTGACTCTTATACTGTAAATGTCTGGAATTAATTCTGGGAAAGAATAATCTTTCAAAGCAGAAACACTACATGAATGTCAAATTGTCAGACACTCAAAATTTCTTTCTATACTGATTTGGCATCTATGCTGATAGTTTTTTTCTTTGCCCTTTCCTTAGGTGCATTAATGCCACCACATATAACTACAAATTCACTGTTGCTGGATGCAGCGAAAATGTATCGGCATCCCTGCAGGTGGATGTTGAAATACCGTGTTGGGCTGGTAAAAACCAATTTTGCTACACAGTAAATATCTAGTTTCACTCAAGTTTTTTATTTTCTTCTCTGCTTTGAAAAACTGTCTGCCTCTCAGACCTCAGAAAACAGTGCTGGATTCTCTAACACCGAGTTGCATTGTTGTACCTACATTGGTTTCAAAGTGGATACTCCCAATATACTGTCCTTCAGTGAGAGTAGAGTTGAGGCCACTGTTCTGAGTGTATTTCATGTTAAGTGTCTCTGGTATAGTATCACAAAGGCAGTTTTCTAATGTCTGTATCTTCTAAATAATTAATCTAGGAGTCCGTATGCCCCGGATCTAATAATACCACTCTACTTGTGTTGGTCATTGTTTATGATTTAACGTTAACTTCGTTTTTCAGTCAAATAAAAATCTGTATTTTGTGTGCACCCAAGTTAGATGTTTCTGGGAGAATAGGGCCTTTGATAACATGGAGAAGAAAATTTAATTGTACCCCCACCCCCACATCATTTACATAACTCAGATTGATGAGATAGGAAGGAAAGTGTTTACAATGCAAGAAGATAGGAATTTGGGGATTTAAATAGGAAGCAAATCGAAATGAGCTGTCTGAGGTAATTATGGAACACATACTTCATATGTTTTCATTAGATATTCCTATTATACTACACAAGGCAAAGGAGTTTGATTAAACTACAGCTCAGTATATAAATTTATGCATAAATTACCCAGAAATCAGTTAGTTCATTATCTTTCAGGAACTCAGCAGGGGACTGAGCAAAAGTTAAGTCCACTGGGATAAATAATTTGAACAAGAATAGAACCTGTGTTAGGTAGGAAGAAAAAAACCGGTCAAGGTCCATGAGATGGAGCATGACAAGGGGTTAAATTAACTCCTGTACAAAGCCCCAGGCAGGAAGAACAGCAGGGCTGAGCTCCTTCTCTACTGCCAGGGAGCCCAGGGCCGAGTTAGTGTTTGCCCACAGCTCCCATGAGACCACACTAATGCCTGGAGAAGGGACACTTCACACTAATGCCTAAAGAAGAGACAGTTCTCTCCTGCAGGCACCCCTTCAGTGCAGGTGACAGCTTTATCCTTTCTGTTTGGAAAAGGTGCTTCAGTCTGGTTTCACCACTGCTTTGCTCATGGAAGGGGGCTCAACAAATAGCAGGCAGCTAAATTACCTTCTGATTTAACCTCCAGATTCTAGCATGGTGTTTTTCTTTTTATGTGAAGGAAATATTTTCTCAGATATTCTTAGCCTTTGTTTTGACAATATACTACTTTTTAAAAGCATTTTTTACAGGAATTCAGGAAGGATCACAGCTGAAACCCATCACCAGTTTACCCTCAGACTTGAGCCAGCTTTTGACCACGGCCTGTTGCTGAGAGGGAACCACAGGATGAAAGTGATGGTGCCAGGAAATCTGTGACAAGCAGTCAAGGTATGCTCTCCACAGACCCTTTGAGCAATAAAATCTGTGATTAAATATTACCTAGTGTATTTTCAATTGGTTTTATTCTTCAGGCCATACTCTGTCATTTAAGGAAATGAGTATTCACAAGAACATAATATCAGCCATTTGGTGAGAGAAGCTATCACAAAACACTCTGCATTAACCTTTCGTATAATTGTAGGGGGTCTGTGAATTCACTCCAGGTCTGTACATCAGTATTTGATAGAAAGTGTGGCTCTCACAAATACACTTATGCTCTTTTTTTTTGCATTTGTTGAAGCAGACTGGACTGAATTTCTCCAGCTTCTGCTTACATAAAGTAATGCTCTAACACTTTTATTGCTAATGAGGATAGTACCTGTTTAGTACCAATGTTCAGGACTTATGGTAAGATCTCATTCAAAGGCCTTTCAAGGATCTTTCTCTCAAGCCTATTTATAATTTTCTACATTATTTTTAATAGATGCAACAAATATTGTCAAACAGCTTAGCTTTTAACTTATAGCTCTCTTTTAGACTTTACCCCGCTTCTATTCCTGGTGATGATGCTTGTTCCCTTTTAGTCCTTCATCTCTTTAAATTTCTTTACAATCAGTTACATGACTCTGATCTGTCTATCTCACTCTCTGTCTGTAATATATCAGCACCACCTTCAACTGTAATCCACTCTGCCTTGGTATTGACTCCCTCTCTCCAAGCCTGGTATCATCAAATACCACTGCCTGACTAAACAACCTTTTAATAAATAAACACAACAAACCTTGGCCCTAATAATAAAGCTTCTGACTCTCCGATAATCCCCTTTCCCATTAAATCACTCTGAAGTTCAATATTCTTTCTATATTCCCTGCCAGTATAATTCATGACGCCAAGCATTTTTGGGGCAACTGTGTTACAAAAACAGTTCTTTGCCACCATGATCTCCTGTCAGCAAATGCCATGCGGTAAGCTTGTTAACTCTTTCAGAATTCTGACTGGTATTTCATAGATTTATACATTTTCACACCTGAAGGGACATCTCGCTTAATGCTCATATGACCTGAACTACAGTTTTATCCAACCATTCTTAGGTCAAGTGGATGACTTCTTGTGTTGCAGAGTATCTCTTAGGAAGACTTCCGGTCTTGCATTCAAGTAGTAAGAGTAGTCCACAGCCACTGGTCATTTATTCTTTGTGGTTAATTAATATTGCCATGAAAAATGTACACTTTTGAGTTTGCTGTTTGAATCCAGTTTGAATTTGACTGATGTCAGCCTCCAGCCACTGCATCCTGTTATATTTCTGTATTCAAGATTAAACAACTTAACACCCTCAGTAATTTTCCCTTGTAGCGTATGGAATGTTCCTTTCAGATTCCAAGTGGTCTGCTCCCTCCGTCTCTCCCTCCCTCTCTCCCTCCCTTCCTCCCTTACTTGTCTCACTCCAGTGAATGTTCTCCACTTTTCACAGCATCCTTGTGCCAGTAATCTAAGCCCTCTCCAATCTTCTACTGTCCCCATAAGCGTAGGTGAAGTAAGCAGAAACAGCATATCGCAATAATACTCTTGCTCCTACTAACTACAAAGGTAAATTAATATCCATAACTGTACTTTCCATTTCCCTGTTCACCCATGAATGGTTCTTTTTAGGTCTTTTGGCCATGATGTCCCGCTGGGAGCTTTGCAGTCTCCTGCCTTTACCGAGTCTATGATGCTTGCTGTAACTGAAACAAGAACTGTCACTATAGCTTTCTCTTGCAAGTTTTCCCCAATATTTTCTCCGACAGCACTTTCATCCAACATTATCTTCACCTGATTACTTTTCCCACTGTTGTTTTGAATAAAAGGAATGGTTTCTTGCTGTCACATCAAATCCCTTCTTGGATGTACAGCCATTAAATATGATATCTCCTATTTCATTGATTTTTTTCTTCATATTTTAAAGAGCTTTTTAATGCAGCACATTTGCTAATATATCTGAATTTATCTTTACACCCTTTTTTTCTGAATAGGGCATGGGTCTTTGATATTGGCAATTAATTTAAGCCTTCTGATGTCTTCCTTTCACTGACTTCATCTTGGACATAGCTTTGATTTATCATGGTATATTTTCTTCTTATGGAAAATGAGTATCTGATTATTTCTCTATGACAGATTGTGAACATAGGAATAAATATATTTTTTTTTTACTGTTTCAGCCCCTTCAACAATTTATTACCCCTCCTATCTCTCATTCCACCTCTTCTGCCATCTCCTGTTCCGTTATGTATATGGAATGTGTCTTCCCATTTATCTTACACCTTATTCACACCTCTTTCCATTCGTCATCTTGACTTTACTCATAACTTTACTACACTATTGAAAACATTTCTATAATCTTCCTACTCCTCCCCTGTGTAGATGTTTTATGCCTGGTGCTAACCTTTATCTCATTCCTTGTTACTTTTTGTACTTTTGTTCATTGCACAATGTACGAATGGTTGCACGCTTTGAGGTTGCCTGCTCCAATGGTGCTTAATGCTGTGGATATATTGATGAACTTGCCTATAAGGAATCTCTTGACTATCTGCCATTTTTCTTCCCAAATCTATTTCCCTGTCATTAATAATTTTTTTAATCTCAGCAGGCTGACTTTCTCTGCCCAAGCTGTCCAAAGCAAAGTCATGCCTTACCCTATTGCTTTATTCCTGGGCTGAAAGGGTTGTTTAGGACAAGGGGACATATTTGGCCTGAAACTGGGAGTGAAAAAAGGGCAGAGTACTGTTGTCTGACGAACTGTATATCAGGACCAACTTCCCCCTTCTACTGGTAGGGGAACTACAAGATCTCCCTGTCATCCCCTTCCCCATCCAGAGCAAGATCTTTTTGCATATGAAGGGGGTGGCAGCAATGCAGTTCTGGTGCTGGAGGCTCCTGAGGAGGGGAGAAACATTCTTGGGCACCAAAGGCACCTTGGAGGTACACACTACTAAACCCATCATCATCACCAGTGTCTCTGACTGAGTCTTCATTCTCCTTCCTTCCAAGAGTTCATACCTTTCCTAAACATCCAAAAAGTCAGGAACTGAGACTGGAAATCTGCTGGAAATAATGAAAAAACCCTTCCACTCTGTTGGATGAGGCCAAAGTTTCTTCCCAAGTAGCTAAGTTTATCAAGCTCTTCAACAGCAACCCAGCCCTCCCTGTGGGACGCAAGGCAGCTGATAACGTAGAAACAATGCACCTACAGCATGCAGTGGAGGTTGTTGTAGGAGCTTCAAACCACTGCCCATACTAGCTCTAAAGAGAACATGCATCGCCATGTGACTGAATTTCCATGATTTAGTTCTCCCCCTGCTTAGCATCAGAATGGGTCTGAGGCTTAATTTTTTTCAGTATGAAAACACAACAGCAGTGTTATGCTTGGACTTTTATGACACTGGATCCCAGCTAGACAATTTACTGGTAGTTTGCCTCACCCCAGCTATTTGTCCTTCTTACACCAGTCTCTACCCATGCACACAGTTGCTGCTGTGCTGTGCATTGCACAAACACCATTTACCACAATGACTGACGGTGGGATTTAGATTGTTAGAAAAACAACAGGAAGTTCCGTCCACACATGAGATTTTTTTTTTCTGTGCTGCTTGTTAATAACAATTTACAAGTCCATTTGTAGTTTCTGATTATAATCTGACCTGCCCTGTTCAGATTTTGTGGATTAATTAATTTTTTCTTTAGTTTACTTTTCCCTTAAACTTTATAGGCATGTATATTCATGAAAAGAACAGAGGGGAAAAAAATCCCAGAAATTACCACAAGAAAAACCCCTGCTAAAAGCAATAAGTTTGCTGACAGATGGTAGAATCAGTTGAAAATCGAGTACCATATTTACTAAGTCTAACCCATTTAGTAAGCCAGAAAAGTGTTATCTAATTCTATCCCCTGTGTGTTTGTGTTTTGGAATAAACAGATGCCTAATGAGGAATGTGCCTACTATGGTTTTTGAAGAACCTGGATGGATCCTGGTTCTGATTCAATACTTGATTTTGACAAAGCTGATAGCTTTCACTGCTGAACCTATTGCTTTTGCTTTCAAACCTACAGATATTCCAACACTAGCTGACTGACAAAAATGTAGTTTCAAAGGTGCCAGAACAGGGCAGAAATCAGAAAAAACCCAGAAGTGTTGAATGACTTAACCTGCATTTTACGTTTCCTGTTCTATTTATATAACACCATATAACACCCAAAAATGCAGCGAATGAAAGGGCAAACACGCTTGAATCACTTGCAGGCTTGACAGCTACCACAATCAATTCCTGTATGTTTTTCACTGAGTTTTATAAAATAATAGAGATTGGCTTAGAAAGACATATGCTTGTGTACTTGGTGACAGATCTGGGTGAGAAGCAAAAACTGAATAAACAGAAAAGGGTGATCTGAGCAATGAAGGCTTTAGGGAAAATGGGCTTCTCATGGGCCTTGCTTGGCCAGCAAGGCTATTGCATGTGCAATGACTGCACAGGTTCCTCAAAGGCACTGTTCTAACACGGCCTGGATGGCTTCTAAATTCTCACCCTTAGTAGGAGCTGTTGGCAAGTTTACCAAGGAGAATCAGCTATCCATGAAGTNAATGACTGACGGTGGGATTTAGATTGTTAGAAAAACAACAGGAAGTTCCGTCCACACATGAGATTTTTTTTTTCTGTGCTGCTTGTTAATAACAATTTACAAGTCCATTTGTAGTTTCTGATTATAATCTGACCTGCCCTGTTCAGATTTTGTGGATTAATTAATTTTTTCTTTAGTTTACTTTTCCCTTAAACTTTATAGGCATGTATATTCATGAAAAGAACAGAGGGGAAAAAAATCCCAGAAATTACCACAAGAAAAACCCCTGCTAAAAGCAATAAGTTTGCTGNTCACTGAGTTTTATAAAATAATAGAGATTGGCTTAGAAAGACATATGCTTGTGTACTTGGTGACAGATCTGGGTGAGAAGCAAAAACTGAATAAACAGAAAAGGGTGATCTGAGCAATGAAGGCTTTAGGGAAAATGGGCTTCTCATGGGCCTTGCTTGGCCAGCAAGGCTATTGCATGTGCAATGACTGCACAGGTTCCTCAAAGGCACTGTTCTAACACGGCCTGGATGGCTTCTAAATTCTCACCCTTAGTAGGAGCTGTTGGCAAGTTTACCAAGGAGAATCAGCTATCCATGAAGTCCATAGCAAAAGTTACAGAACAAGACTTCTCCCATGCTATGGAAGGCTTTTAAAATATGCTTTTTCTAAGTGTGTGTGAAACGGATAAAGAATAGGATCTGGTCTTTTGTAAAAATAAATAAAATTATGTTCACATAGAGCAAAATATTTCAAAGGATTTTTTAATGGAAGCAAGGTCTGTTATTTTCCATAGTATTTAAAAATACAGAGTTCAGTGATAGATTTCAATAAACCGATATTCACACATTCCTACTTGTTGAAGTTGCTCAAGAGTTACTAAAGTCATTTTGCTGAATTTATATCCTATTTTCAATTACATGAAACTGACCAGCAGTGAGAGATTTTAATTCTGGAATTATAAAATATGTTTCTTGAAATACTAACAGGAGTCAATTGCTGAAGCAGTGATCTGAATACCAGAATGCACACCCCTACGCCCTGCATTTGCTGTCTATCTGTTCTGTGAGTGAAAGTGAGCAATTTCTGTTCTCTTTCTATAGTCCCCTGTCCCCTGAGGTGCACATGGAAATAAGAATTTAAACTCACGTATGCATTATTCTAATGTGACCAATTTTCTAATTTCGTTGAATGAATATCTAAGATACAGGTCAAGTCACCATATCATCTTACTGCTGCAGGAAATATCAACTTGCCCATCAAAGGAAAGAGGACACTGGTGGTGGTAATAGAGTGTTTTAACATGTGGAGATATATGTGATTCTTAAGTATTAATAGTAAGAATTGCATTTCTCCTTTTATCTAGGTGGTCTCTGAAGATGGTTTTCTGTTCACATCTTAGTGAAAACAAGTTTTGATGGGGGACCTGAGGGAAAAGAATAAGTGCCAGCACTATGGTTTTCTTCTAAAGGCTTTTCTGTCCCTCAAACCTAGAACAGACAAAATGAT
This sequence comes from Mystacornis crossleyi, assembly GCA_013400655.1. Lineage (NCBI taxonomy): Eukaryota > Metazoa > Chordata > Aves > Passeriformes > Timaliidae > Mystacornis > Mystacornis crossleyi. Next base: position 11,577 of record VYZQ01032833.1, on the reverse strand, counting down.
TATGGGAAAGATTTTACTCTGTCCTTGTTTTAAAAATACAATATAAGTACAAATTTGGTTTGTTTCTAGTTTTATGTGAGTGAAGGAGGGAAATGGGAGAAGACTATGGGTCCTGATTTTTAAGTTTCGGGTTTTACTTTGCCCTTTCTTGGCTTTACTTTGTCGCATTTCCAAGGCATTAAAACAGAGACTCAGGGGCCTCGCTAGACATAATGGTATAAAGTTTCCAGTGCAGTAAGCTGTAACACTCTGTATGCTCTGGAAAGTTTGCATTCAGCCTTTTAATAAGTGAAGACGCAACATAATGCTCCTGATAATTTTCAGCACGGACAGATGGTATATGAACAGCCTGGTGGGAGGAGAACCAGCCCAGCTTAGGGTAACAATGTTCGACTAGCTATCAGGGAGGAAACAGACTTCCTCTGCCATTGCCCAGTGCCAAGGAGCTTGTTTTATCTCCTGCTCACCACACTGATCATGCTTTGCTTTCTTCTGTTTTATAGGCATTGGCTTTATGCAGAAAGCCTTGCAGTTCCTTTCTACTGCCAAAATGAAACAGTATTTTAGATTATAACTATGCTAGAAGTCATTTACAATTAATTCTGCTCCAAAACTCCTGTAGCTGGAAATGCAGATTACACCAATTTGCTGTGAGCTGTTGTAAGATGAAGGAGCCATTCACTGCTGCCATTCCACACTAAACTTTCTGAACCACTTGCTAGCAGTGGAGGAGGCTGGGGCAGCAACACTAGCACCAAAGCAGATCACGTTAGCAAGAATAGGGTTCAGCACCACTTCGGGGAGCTTCCCTGGCAGGCTGTATCCAAAGCAGGTTTTGCAGATGCTGTGTATGTAGGTCTGTCAGTGCTGTTCCCTCTGCAAGAGAATTCAGTAGCAATGGCAGCAGGAAGAGTCATGCTGGAGACAGACAGCATGCAATGATGGCTAAGCATATTATTTTTGTAAACATACTTCTGAAAATGCTACTTGCCCTCTTTCAGTTAGCCCATTCTGCCAAACAGTAAGCACTTTCTAATTTTAAAAAGAAAGGGCTAGGAATAAATTTTGTCAGTGCTCTTTATTCTCTACACAAATGTGTTAATTGCATAGGGTAAAGCATTTCTCCAGCCTTGGAGTGCTGTACACAGCCAGAAAAATCCTGCCATGTTCTACCTCTGCACAGATGCTTCAGCTGAGCCTAACAGTGAGATGGTTAATAGGTCAAGGAGATTGCTAGTGATGGGAGGATGGATTGAAGATGTGCATTTACTCCTAATTCTGGGTCTTGGGGGCTAGCAGAGACAAATGTCTTCCATGAGCAATAAGTTCATTTTAAAAAGGAAATTACAGAAAAAATGGCATTGCTTTTTCTCGATACTGTGGCTGTCTTGTGAGTAGGTGACAAAAAGAGATGAAGAAAGAAAAAATATGTCTCCCTCACTGCAACTGTCTTTAAAATGTTTGACCTTTTTTTGGTTTAATTTAATTTTCTTGTCTCTGCTATTTTTTGTGGGGGATTTTTTTTATTTATTGCCCCTGAATTCAGGTCTACCAAAAACAGCACTAAGCAGTTACTGTAAATCTTTGCTTTTTTCATCGCAGAGTGGACAGGAGTTTTTCATTTCATACATTATTGACCACGCGATAGAATGGTGATTCCACAAAGTGAGCAGAAGCTTTAAAAAGTTAATGAGGAGGGACATCATAGGGTTGTTGTTGTTCTTGTTGTTGTTACTTTTTAATGTTCTGTAGCATTTAGGACTGGGCAGCTGGGCACGCTGGATGCCGAGTGCCACTGCCGTGGTTTTTGTTGCTCTGCACTGCTGGCAGAAGATGTTATCCCTTGTGGGCTCTGCCCCCCGCCGTGACACCTCGCTGCACCTCACCAGCAAGCAGGGAACACCCACACTTGCACACACAGAGCACGGGGAATTGATGCATAACGTCTGAATATAAATACTAATCTCAGCAAGAAGAAAATGTAATATATTTTTGATTTCCTAAGGTGGTGAAGCATCTATCTTCCCTAAAGACATCTGGTGAATAAGCTTAGTATGTCCTCTGGCTAACATCTGTAGCAAACCTACCTCAAAGACACAAATACCGTGAGGGTTCTTGCAGTGGTACCTTTGGATATATTATTTTACATGGAGCTACCATCTGTTTCATACTGTAGCGCGTATCTGAGCGCTCCAACAGCAGTTGCAAACACCTCTGTCAGGACACTTGGAAGCATATGGGGCCAGGCAGTATGGTGCTGGCCAATATCATGGGGCTGAGGACATGCTGACATATTCTGGGCTGGATCCTCTTTTACACTGGTGCTATTTTTATATAGCTCCACAGACTTCAGCTGAACAAGCCCATATTTATACAAACACGAGGTCAGGACCTCATCCAAAGATTATTTAAGTCTTAAACGTTTTAATCTACTATGAAAATCATGGAGAAATTCATTCTCATGAGACCATCTAGTCTTTGTGAAACATTTGGCTCTTTAGCTCTCTAAATGAGAAATACTAAAAGCATAACCCTTTTGTATGGCAGTTTGACGCTCTGGAATTTTAGCTGCAGTATTTTTCTATTAAGAAATTCAGACCACAAAAGGACTTGCACTTCTTCTCTATAACAAAAAACTCAAACACCTCCCAGTTTTATAGCTTTAGGAAGTAGAAACTGTTATGGCTTCATTGACTTGAAATCAACTTGAAGATTTTTCTCACTAGTCAAAAACAAGGCCTGATTGACTTAAATTGCTGTAAGAAAGATGCCAGTTAAATATGAGCACATACCTCGCTGCAAAAGTAAGACTGAAATAGTGGGATGGGCTGCTTAGAGAAAATAGGGCATCTCTGTCACCAGAAGTCCTCAAGAGTAAGTCAGGCAAATGTCTCTTACAGGCAGTACTGAGGGATCATAACATGGAGGTGGGATGAGGGGGCCCTCTCACCAACCCCATAGTGCAAACCCTCTTGGGTGTCCTGTTGGGAGCAGTTCTGTGGCTGGGAACAGGAGCCAGGTCTCCCAGTCCCTAGAGGGAGTTTGGCTGTTCACTTATTTCCTGGGTGGAAAGTGTTTAGTGCTTGCATGGCAAGGTTTTGGTAGCAAGGGGGATACAGGAGCGGCTTCTGTGAGAAGCTGCTAAAAGCTTTTCCTGTATCTGACAGAGCAAATCCAGTCGGCTCCAGGACAAACCTGCCACTGGCCAAGGCTGAGCGCATCAGTGATGACAGTTGCACCTCTGAGATAATGTATTTAAGAAGGAAAAAAGATTGTGCAACACCAGCAGCATCCAGAAGAGAGGAATGAGAATATGTGAGAACAACAACTCTGCAGATGTGAAGGCCAGTACAGAAGGTGGGGGAGGAGGTGCTCCAGGAGCCAGAGCTGAGATTCCCCTGCAGCCTGTGGAGATCACTATGGAGAGGCAGTCCATGGAAGTCCACGGTGGAGCAGATATCCCCCTGCAGACCCTGGAGAATCCCAAGCTGGAGCAGATGGGTGCCCAAAGGAGGATGTAACCCCATGGGAAGCCCACACTGGAGCAGACTCCCAGAAGGACTTGTTCACCAGAGAAGGGCAATGATACAGCAGCTTTGGTGGGCACCTGGTGTCCAGCCAGGGTCAACTCAACCAAAAAGGATTGAACATAATAGATTTTTATCTCTTACCTTTTCTAGAACTTTTTGCTGAGCCAAACCCTAAGAATGCCTGGATGCTGCTGATGCAGGAGCTGGAAGTAAGGCTGGATCAAAGGAAAACATTGATGGAAAAAGGAGATTAGTGTGCCATATAATATGGATGGAGTAACTCCCCATTGTATGCCCTGTGTCTTGTCGACTTGGAGGGCAAATTCTGCAAGCAATGATTGCCTTTTACTGCAAATATGTGGAGCATCGTGAACGATGAGGTTCTCTTGCCATGAAACACTCCTCAGACAACAACTAAAACCCTCTCCTCTCCACATGCATGTACCTAGATTTCTTATGCTCGACAAAGAGTTATATCTGAACAGCCATTGTGTTGTCCTTACTAGACTTCCTTTAATACCCCCTGCCAACTACTAACATGGAGTTTGGGACATGAAGAACAGTGCCTTGTTTCTGAAGACAACATCAGTGCAAAATGTTAGTAGCTAGAACTCAGGGTTTGTGCTACCCAGTAGGTCACACCTTCAAAACTACAGGCACAAAGACACAAAAGCACATACACAATCACACACACACACACACACACATATATATATATATATATATGCATATTACTCTTACATGTATGTCAGGAGTCCAATATGATTTTGTAAATTCACTGATTTTCTAAACTCACATCTGCTGGCCATATCTCATTATCAGTGATATAGATGTAGATATTTATTATTTTTTAAAATGTTTGTATCTCACCTGTCTTTTCAAAGTAGTTGTTTCTATGTGTTGTTTCACAGTTGTTCTATGTTACCATGTTAATTGAATCATACAAATTATTGCTGCTTAGAAGAGTTTCCTCCCCAACCCTTCCAATTGAGTCCGCAAATTGTGGGAGGGTATCAAAGGAATGATGTTCACTGCTGTTTGACTTTGAATCACTGGCAAATGTTTTATGTAACTCATTTTCTTCCACACAATTAGATTCTAAGGACACAGGGACTAGGCTCCTTATTTTTTTTTTTTTAATTCAAAGGTCTCAGTAAGCAAAGCATAATGTATTCTGCCCAAACTGTGAGAACAGAGCAATACAGAATAATTTACTTCACTAATGCCAAATTAAAATTCATAACACAATACTTTAATTACCATCTGAATCCAATTCTCAAAGAAGTTTGCCCTAATTGCATTGTTGATATGCATGGATGCAAATAAGATGTTGACTGTTTCCCTTGTAGCAAATGACTCTGTTTCTAATATGCAGACATCTAACAACATGGGGCCAAATTCATCCCTGGTAAAAAGCCATTAGAATCAGCAGAGTTATACCGGGGATGAATCAAGCACTCCTCTCAGGAAAGCTGGTCTAGTTATCAGCCTCTAAGAATTGCCCCTCCAGGGTCTACGGACAAAAAAATTCTGTCCCTGCTATCCCTGAGCAAGACACTGAAAAGTCCCCAGAACCAACCAACCCCCTGCATGCTGGGAACACAAAAATGTGAAATGGGCATGTGTGGAAAAATGTTTGCCAGAATATAGTGAGGACATAGAAGCCCAGATGTTCTTTGCTTTTGTGACAGCTCTGATCCTATTCTTAGCCCAGAAGCACAGGTGTTTCAGAGGAAAAGAGAGAGAACATAATATTAGAGATGCAGGAAACAAACTAATATTCATCAAATAAGAGAGAGAATAGCACGGCATTTTTGGGGCATTTTTGTAACTGGTGTGTACTTAAGTGGAATGACTTTGAAAAATTCCGGAAATAAAATAGGCTAAAAAGTCCTTTTCTGATAAATTAATGGGAAAAAAGAAGTTGTCAGCTTTTTTTTGTTGTTGTTGTTGACCAGAACCAACCAAACGTCTTGCTTTCTGAAGGCCGTGGTTATGTTCAACTTTATTTCTATCCCATTTGAAAACATTTCTACTTGTTATGTGCTAAATAAATTATTTTCTCAAGTCAAAGCCACCCATTCTCCTCATAACCAGACAGTAAGCAATAAATAGCAGTATAGGTGCCTGGTGTAGCCCCAGCTGTGTGGCCTCAGTTGGGGCAGGAGATGGAAGAGTACCAAGAGATCAGCTTGCTGAATGTGTTTTTATTCCATTTTTACACAGGATGAGCTGAAGCCTTCCCGCTCACTAAGAGAAGTAATATTCATGGGGTGTGTGTTCAGTTGCCTGAATAAGCCATGTTTTCTTAAAGGAGATCTGCAAAAGGTGAGGGAATGGGCTTGTTGCCCTTCTTTCTTCTTTTATGATGTTAAAAAAAAAATCTGAAATGTTTGCTTTTCTTTTTATTACATTAGAAATTCAGTCTAACTCTACTCTGCTGTTCCTGGAAAAGTCTGTGTTCAGTTAGAGAATAAATTGTTTGAGATGTTAGAAATACCGATATAAATAAAACTCCACCAAAAGGGAAGCTGCTGTTGTTGAGATATCTGGGTCTAGTTAATACCTGTGTATCTCAAAGGGCTTAATGGAGTCATTAAAACTCCCCTAAGTGCACCACAGATTGTCTGCAATTGTGTCACCTACCTGGCCTGAAGGAAGGCTACTGCGTCTTGTGGTGGCCAAAGCCCAGCTGCTGGCACAGACCTCTGCATGGCTTGGGAGGCTCCGACTTCAGTTCAGCTGCACAGCCAGGGTGGGAGGAAGGTGAGGCTGCAGTGGCTGGCACAATTGTGGATTCCCTGGGAATCCTGTCCTGGTGGTGGTAGTCCTCAATGGAAAGATGTGAGGTCATGCAGAAAGGCACTGGTCATAGGACGAGAGCTCATCTGAGTGACAGAAAGAGAAAGCCAAGAATGAGCTGGTGAATGTGTGGGTAGCACATTGCTGGAGATCTTGGCTCTTGGTAGTATTGCCCGGCTGCCTCTCATTACAACTGAACTCAACTGCAGGAATTAGAGATTAAAAAAACCCCAAACCACCAATATTTAAGAAGTAGAAAGGATACTATAGGTAGAAGTCTTGAAGTCTACAAATTAATTAAAGAGACCCAAAGACAGGAAGAAAATCTGTTTAGCAAGGCTAAGAACACTGGAGGAATAGTTTTTTAGTGGCTGGTATAATGCTAGAATGTTAAAAACACAGAGCACCTGAATGTAAAGACTGATAGAAGATTTAAATCAGTAATATATAACAGGACTGGGATTACTAGGCCGCACCACTGTGTACTTAGGGCCATCAGGTCTCTGCTCAGAACTACTTTTCATCACTGCAGCTCTCATGATTTGAGGCTGTGAGTTTAATTGACAATACACAGAAATTTTACAGAGATTTTGTTTTAATATTGAGTAGTGTTGTAATTGAAAAATGAGACCCTGGGAGAGCAATTGCAAGGTTCTCAGCAGTCTTGAAAAGTCATATACAGAGAAGCTGTCATGTTATGAGCCATTTTGAGTCATCCTGTGTTCAGAGCATTCATAAATAATCTGGATGTAAGTACAAAATGAACATAAACATATGTAAAATTGCTTCTAATCTGTAAGTATATTTATTTGAAGTTCAGTGCTCATTTTATACTCATGAAATGATGACTGGCAACTTTTCCAGATAATGGAAAAGTAGACAAAAAAAGAAACACTTGTAAGGGTGAGAAAGTCAGGCAGAGTGATACACGAGGCTTGCCAAACTGGTCAAGACAAAGAAACCGCATTTCAATACAGACAAATGTGGAGAGATGAACGGGGATAAGAATGGTGGCAGACTTTCACAGCGGTGCATCTGGCAAGCGGTGCCTCCAAAAGTAGTGGTCTTAGGCATAAACAGTTCAAAGTGAGCTCCAAGTCTCAAGCTGTTGCAAAATAGTTAATGTAACCATTGAATCACAAAGTAGGAAGTAGCTACAGTGCTGGCTTTATGATGGACACATTTCAAAAAAGATGTTTGAAGATTCAAATGGAAATTAAATCCATTTGTATGCGTGTGTATACAGAGATATACATACATGTTTCCCAAGCTAGACAGCAAAAGCTTTGCATTTGCAGGCTGCAACAGATCTAAATTATTCTGTTGAGAAAGAGACTGAAAGATTACACGAATGCTCTAGCTGAACCTTCAGGCTGGCAACATATAGGGTGCTAATGGACTCTTCAGGAAGTAATCTGGGATTTTAAGTTTCAAGAAGAAAAAAGTACGGGATAAAAAATTATCACTGGAATAAACTGAAAGCTGTGAATTTTCTGTGTCTTGACATATTTTTGGTCATTACCACTGTTCAGGAAAGCATCTGAGCAAAGCGGTTCCCTGCTGTGATTCCAGGTAGACTATTGAAGTCAGAGTAGGAGTAACTGGATGTTGGGCAGGGGAAGTAAAGCAAGGCTCTCAGCAGAGTCTGTAGCAGATGAGTTAAGTGCAACAGCGGCTACTTCTTCCTTTGGGGTGAGGTGTGGGACTGCACAGGAAGGACAAAAAGAGGGAACAAGTAGGTTGTTCCCACCATTAACATGGATAAATGTAATGTGTACAGCTGCGACTGCAGAGCCTCCAGTCTTGTGCCACTGGATCTGGCTCCACTAGCCCAGCTGAAAATGCCAACAGAGTTCACAAAGAGGACAGGAGGGTGTTCCTGTCATTGATACAGAAACAACTGGATTAAAATGGGGAGGCTTGGCCTCTTAGCCCCTAAATGGATGTGGGGGAAGAGGAAGTACCTTCTAATTTGGTCCTCCCCAGCTGTGAGAAGACAATTCATTTGAACTGATCTTGGCTGTGGAAAATCATGCTGCCTGTAAGGGCGGGGAATCTTACTCACAGTCAGAGAGGAGGCAAGAGGAGACTCATAGAGGACCAGTACTAAAATCAAATTTCAAACAGTGAGCATGAGTTTTGTTCAGAGCAGGGTCTGTAATGCGCTCCCACAAGACCTGCCCAGATGTGTTGGGGTGGGGGCATCACTCGATCCAAAGAGAACAGCCAGCATTCAGCAAACACTGTGTCATGTTTCCTTTATTTTAAGTTTAAATTAGTTTGTCTCACTTCTTTTGATGTGTGATTGTGACTGTCAAAAGAAATCCCAGTGGTAAAGCTCACCTTGTGCTCCTGCGTGCTGTGTGTCTCTGAAACCACCTCAAAGCTGAGTTCAGGAGAGAGATCAAAGATGTCCCTGCTTGAACTAAAGCAGGAGTGCTGTATTAGAACTCTTGTGAGTTGGATTCTGTAAAGTTTATCAGTCACCTTCAGCAGGGGTTATCAATGTAAAATTTTTGGATTAGAAGTTAGCTTTGTCCCTAAGATCACTAGCATAGTCTCCTCTTATTTTTTACTCCTAGAATATCAAAATATATTTCTTATGTGTTGGGGTGTAACCCATGCTGGCAACTAAGCAGCACACAGCTGCTCACTTGCTCAGTCTCCCCCGGGAGATGGGGAAGAGATTCAGCAGAGTAAAAGTAGGAAAACTTGTGGGTTGAGATAAAGATAGTTTAATAGGTTAAGTAAAAGCCCCATGCAGAAGCAAGGTTAAAGAAGGAATTTGTTCATCTCTTCCCATGGGCAGGCAGGTGTTCAGCCCTATTCAGGACAGCAGAGCTCCATCAGGCCAGGTAACCCGGGAAGACAAACACTGTCATTTCAAATATCCTCCCCTTCCTACTTCTTCTCCCAGCTTTATAGAGTGAGCATGATTCCATAGGTTATGGACTACCCTTCTGGTCACTTGGGGTCACCTGTCCAAGCTATGTCCCCTTCCTTGTGCACCCCCAGCCTGCTTGCTGCTGGGGTGGGGTGAACAGCAGAAAAGGCCTTGACTCTGTGTAAGCCCTGCTCAGAAATAGCTAAAGCATCCCTGTGATTATCGACACTGTTTCCAGCACAAATCCAAAACACAGTCCTACATTAGCTGCTGTGAAGAAATCTAACTACTCCAGCCAAAACCAGCACATAGGCAAAGTAAATGGTGTTTTATAAATAACTTAGACTTGGGAGAAAAATACTATCAAAGGTTTTGTTTCAACATAGTGTGAAAACACATCACAAGCACTCCCATCAACACTTGTCACACAGGAATGGGAAGAAGTTATGAGGTCTGAGACAGACAATACAAATTGGTACATATACCAGCAAATTTCCTGATTTTCTTTTAAACCATTGCTGGCTGTTAAATTATCTAAAAGCTGCTGATAAATCAAAGACTATGGGATGCCAAGAGTAGGGCTCCTTGACATTTGTTTAAAGTTGCACTGGGAATGTTACATATAGTCCTCCAAGAAATATCATTTAATGTTTTTAAATTCATCTTCAGTTCATTTAAGTGGAAGAAAACTCACTAAATTTCTAGCATAGCACTATCTCATGTGTTAGCTCATAAGCTTTAAAATTATAAAGTCTTCAAAATGAAAGAGTTTAAAACTCTCAGATATTTACTCTCAACTATGGAATTAAACAAATTTTTGTATTCTCTTGTTTATTCTATGAATTTCAGACAGTCAATTTCACTTTGATTTGGAATTATTTTCACATTTTGATTTTAGTAAAGCTAGCAATATCTGTTTTCCTTATTGAGCTTTTCTTAAGCTGTTAAACCCTAAGCACACAGTAGCTAGAAGGTCATCTTAGCATTAACATCACTTAATATTGTCTCTTATACCTCTTTTTAGACCTGGAACCCTCATATGCCTTTACTTGATTATGTATAGTTTTCTCTTGAATAAGAAACCATCACACGAGATGTTTTGACAGAGTTGGGCACCTGGTCCCTCAAATTATAATTTAGCTCTTCAATCTGTCAGTGGAGGAGAAAGAGGTGTCTTCTGCCACTCCAGAGGCTGTGTCACACAGATAATAGCCCATTACAGCTACTAGTAAAATAATAGCTCAGTGAAAAGAGATCTGAGTTATAGAGCTAACCTCAGCTGACAGAGCATGCAGGAGCTGCCATTTGGGTGGAAAGGGACGGGAAAAGGGAAATGTTCCATTTCTCCCTTTTAAAGGAAATAAGAAATTTCAGCCAAAGAAACCTACCCATATTCCCACTTCCAGCAAAGATGAATAAACCCACCTTTTGGCCAGTTCTGTGGGTCTGTTATTGTAGTGGAACCTTGTAATTACAATATACATTATGCCACTTTCCCTAAACTGTGTTTATGTTTTGGCTTGAGGTCCACAGCTCCAGATTTAGCTGCAGACTACAATATAAGGTTGCTGTGGGGTATGTTATGCAGGCATGTGTGTTTTTGTTTTTCCTCAAGCAAGAGGTTTCCTCTCTTTGAACGGATACCGTTGTGCTCTTATAAAAAGGTCTGCATGAAAGTGCTGTGATCTGGCTCCCAGTATATACCCCAACAATGAATCAGGGCATAGATATTTAGGATCACAAAGGCAAGTGGGAGGTATGCTGCTACATAGTAGATGGCAGAGAAACTGGTGTAGGGCATTAAAACCAAAGAGAAAAGTGTTGTTTTAAACCTTCCTAAGGGGAGCTCTTTGACCCTGCTAATTGATAATAATAAAGCATGAGAGAAAGCAGACATCAGTAGTTGTAAAACATGCCTCTGTATAGAAAGCTGAAAAAAGAAAGAGGTTAAGTTTCAAAGCAATTGTTTACATCTATATTTGCAATGGGTTTGGAGTGCAGCAAAACCAACTAATACACCACAGCATTTGTGATTTATCACAGCATCATGAGGCAAGCATGAGCTGACAAAAGACAAATTCTGTAGACTACATCAATCAGAGAGTTCTTTGGACACAAAAGAATTTTTTTCAGAGAAGCTCATCAAGTCACTGGGAGATATTGGCATTCACAGGTGTTGCTACAAATTTCACAGTGGCCATGCAGTAGGAGCTGTTTTTGCAGAGGTCCATGAGACCACTCTGCTCAGAGCCAAGGCATTGCAAGAAATTTATCACAGGACATTCTGAGTCAACAGTTCTGCAGAGACAAAAATGACATTCCCCTGCTTAGGCAGTGGTTGCTGCTTGTGAGAGCAGCCAG
>VYZQ01032831.1:8330-34930 GCA_013400655.1 Mystacornis crossleyi | reverse complement strand
TGGGAATGACTAACAAGGGCTGGGATGGAGAGGGAGAAGAGGCAAAAGAATAGAGGCCATCCAGATTTCTGCAGAAAGATCTTACTGAGACTTTCAAGCCCGATTCCATTCCAAATATATTCATCCAGTCAAGTGTCTTGTCTACAGACTGTCTCATCCCTTGACCTTATACATTTAACGTCACTGATTATTAAATAAATAAAGCCCTCCTCAAAAGCCCTTTCAATCGCCTTCATATGTCCTCCACACCCTGGGCATCCCACTTACCCTTTGTAGCTCTGTGCCATTGACCTTCCTGTCTTTTCAGTTCCTTGACCCTAAATCTCGATTGCTAAAGGTGTAAAATTCACCTGCTTTTCTAAGGAATGACTAAGTTAGACATAGTGGCAAGACAGTTGTCAAGTTTTTGCTGTCTGAGTCGCATCTAAAATATTCTGCAAATAAATAAGATCTCCTCATTCTCCCAAACAACTCAATCCTCCTCTGTTCTTTCCCTGATCAAAAGATTGAGATGAAAATATTTTAAAAATTTCCCTACTTTTAGGAAGCATAGACCTCAAGGAGCTTAAAAAAAATACAATTAATTTTAAGATCCAGGATGTTACTAAAGGGATCCTTTAATCTGCTTTTAAATGAGATATTTATATTGTTCTCTGGTTTTCTTAGCTCTGTTACAATGGATAAATACACTTTTTCCAGGCTAAATGTTGGTATTATAAACCTTAGAAAAATCAACTTAACTTACAATTCAATGTAGGTTTTAAATAAGGTTTTGAAATATGTATTGAAACCAGGTGTTTTTAAATAAATGCAAAATCAATCAAAACATTCAGAAATTTGAATTTTACATTTTCATAACCTTGAATCTGAGAGCAAAAACTGAAAGACTTCTTCCTACACAGCACACCATATTCTACTCTAAACATTTTGAACAAAACCAGCCACCTTAGTCTTATTATAGATCATCTCAGTTTCTCATCTTCATTTTTCATTCATGGTGACTATACAGTTCTACAGGGCTGTTAACTGAGCAGACACTGAGGTGAAAATAATGCTTATAGTGTCCTGTCATAGAATGGACAAATAATTTTTGGAAGAATGTGATATATAATCTACAGTGAAACATTTAGATTCAAATTAATTTCCAACTTGTATTTCAGGAAGCCTTTCTGAGGTATTTATTTTCCAAGGTATTAGAAACATAGAATATATTTTTTATCATTTAAAATCCTCATGAATGTTTCTTTTTAAAATAAATTATTACACAAAGTGGAAATGAAAGATTACATACAACCTTAAATTAATATTTCATTGCAAAAGCTTTAGTTAATTATGCACATGCCTTATCAATTAGTCAGTAAGCAGGAAACCTTAACTGCTCAGTGTGTTGGGCAGTGAAGCATGCTGTTCACATATTAAACATTACAGATTCTCAGGGTATTCTGTTATTTTGCTTTGCTTTCGTTAAATATATATGTAAAATTTGTATGTTTTCAGAAATTTTTTTTCTGGTTTAATAGCGGTTTAAGTTTCTGCTCTCCCCCTTCTGTCCCCTCCTTGTCCAGTTTCTCAGTGACTGCATGTATCATCAGATCACTTCTTCCAATATAGTTGGCTTTGAGGTCATGGGTAAATCAATTCAGAGAAAGATTATGACTTCCTAAAGGTTCACTCATCAGAGAAACCCACAGAGCATCCTCTTGGCAGAACTGAGATGTGACATGGCATGGAAGGCTACACACAGCGGCTGTACCATTAGAGAAATATCTATGAACATGAGACAAATCAGGTCTTAGGTCTTCTGAGCACTCATGTGTAATGCTTTCCAAATATCCTGCCTGGCACTTCATCAGGCCACAGGCTGAACCTCACATCTACTAGTACCAGGCAGCCTGGATGCTGTGGGAGGTCTCAAATAGTAAGCGATACCTATGAGTGGGCACAGAACCTAAGACCTACTTAGGTGAGAATATAAAGTTTTAGGATTAGGATTCAGTTTAAGATTACAGACCTGGCAGCTTTTTACTCTCCCCTTTATCCAGTGGCTGGTCAAAACAGTTAGCAGAGCTGTATGCCAATGTAGTCTACCCTCAGATAGGCTCCTACAGCTGACTTCAGTCACCTAAACACATATCCACAGGTGTCTCAGGCTATCTCCTGTCTGAAGTCAGCTGAATGACTCTGTGCGTGCTTTGGCATTCTCTGCATTAAGAGCCTTAGAGTTTGTATACTTGGTACTCATGTAAATACACGCATGAACATACCTCCATTCAGAGGTTTTGATCTCAGCTCATTGTAGTCATAGTTAAGTGTGATGAAATCTGCCCCTGAACTGTACATAACACACTGATTTATGGAGTGAAGAAAATCTCGAACTCCCCTCTACCTCCCCTGTTATGCTGAGACAACTGTTTATGAGGCTGTAGCAGAGGCAGATGACAGCAACTGCCTGGATTAAAAACAGTGGTTTGTTTCAGAGTGCTACTTTTAGTCTAGATTGTTTCAGTGTTCCTATTCACCAGCAAGGCCAGACAAACTGCTGTGCAAGCACAGCTGAAGAGGTGGTGTATCAAATCAGTGATGCTGCAAGGAAAGGACAGGGAAGTGAAGGGGGTCGGAATTTCTTAAAGTTGTTTTGCTGCTGAAATCAGAATAACTATTCCTCAGAAAGAGAAGTCTTTGTGTCAAAAAAAGAATTTCCACTTGAGCAAGCATGTCTAAAGATACTTAAAAAATGAAAACCTTGAAGAAAAAAAGTAAATGCTGGTGAAATGTTAACAATAGTTTTCATTCAGATTTCTCTTGCACCGAACAGTTTTTTTTCCAGTACAATTACATGCTGCAGATGTTGTGTTGATATGACAGTTGGTATTCAGGGACCTACCCATGCTCAAAGGCTGATAGTGGTCTCCTGGTGAGGGTTGTAAAAAAGGATGGTATTAGATGAGATCACAAATGGCTATGTTAGTTAGTTAGTCTGAAGCTGCTTTTGAAATAATAGAGTTACTACCTACATCTTCCTCTGCTTCATTCTCACTTCCCTTTCACTTATTCTGGGGTTCATTTGAGCTCACAGTGGCTATTTTGCCATTGATTTTTTTTTTTTATTCATCTTAGGTTTAATAAGTGAGTTTATATCAGAGCAGGTGCTGAGAGGCACCAGCGGATTTTGAGGAATTATCATACAGATCACAGAGACAGGGGATAACCTATCTTTTGGTGGTAGAGAAATGTCAGTTTTACTTACCACACCTACAATACTCCTTCAAGTCACAGGCTGAGAACATGCAGCTGAGGAAAGCAGGAAGGTAGAAATTCTGTGCATAAGCTGAAGGTCTTTGATAATTCCAGGCCAATATAATTGCAGGTCACTGCTGATGGGATAGTACTTTTCTGGCTCTTAAATGCAGCTGCAATTTTATATTGGTAAAACACATGGAGTACAGCTGAACTGAAACTGAGAAAGAGATTCACCTGGAGAAGTAGAATTTGTTTTCTTAAGTTATATTTTCACATTAAGGAGTTCCCTGAACTGCCTTGTCACATGGCTGTATAAGCGTAATTCTGGCACTTGGGCAGTGGTAAGGATACACACTTGGAGGCAGAACAGCAGATTGGATTAGTGTTTCTTATTCAGAGAAAATTATTTATGTTTCAAATCCACTCTTTTAATCTTGTCTTTTTACCTGTGTGACAACATTCTGCATCTGCTTGTCTGCTCACTTTACACACTTCATAACATTTTCTGCCTGCCACAATTTCCTTGTTTGACCACTCAAAGCTCAAGACACCATGACCACACTTTACAAGAAGGTATCACACCGTGAAGATGCTCAGAGGGTTGGAGCACTCTTCCAATGGAGACAGGCTGGATTCAGCCTGGAGAGAGAAGGCTCTGGGGACATCTGATAGCACCTTCCAGTACACAAAGGGGCTACAGGGGAGGAGGAGAAGGACTTTTTACGAGGGCAGAGAATGATAAGACACGGTGGAATGGCTTAAAACTGAAAGAAGGCAGATTTATATTAGCTATTAGGAAGAAATTCTTCACTATGATGGTGGTGAGATACTGGCACAGGTTGCCCAGAGAAGCTGTGGATGTTCCAACTTCAGAAACGTTCAAGGCTAGGTTGGATGGAGCTTTGAGACCTGGTCTAGTGAGAGGTGTCCCTGACCAAGTGTAATGGAGATGCGTAACAGATGACGGAGCTGGCAAGCCTTTATTTCAGGGATGCAGGAGAAGAAATTTTGCCCTCCTGGAGCAACTGGTGGAATGGCAAGACAGTAGCTACTCACTGTCTTCCTGTGCTTCACCAAGGCAGATGATGGCTACACAAATGTCAATCTCAGTAAATTCTATTGCTGATTTCTACTGGAATACACAGAACTTTAGACACAGTTAGTTTGTTACAATTAAATACTTTGTCAAGAGTGAGAGTGTATACCTTGATAAAATCGGGGTTAATTCTAGTAAGATTAAATAAAAGTAGCAACTGAATCCAGTAAGACTACACCTTAATGTGTAACTTTAACCTCAAGAAGAGAAAGAGAAAACAGAATATCCTCTCCAAATCTTAGTCAATATGTGACACTGTCCTGTGCCATGCCCTCAGTCAGAGGGGACACAGCATCCTTCCCACAGACGTCCCTGAAAGGGACGCGTTCCCAGTGGGGAATCTGCGACAGCTGGGCTCGCATGCTGGCTCCTCCTTCGCATGCTAGAAGGAGGCACGTTGAGGAAGTCTGGTGAGCTGGCTCCTGCCGCCCAGAGATAAAGAAGAGAGAAAGCCCTTTGGTGTGTGTTCCAGCAGGTTTATTGCTCTGGAGGGTCCAAGGACCAAAGGTGAATGGAGCGGCTGTGCAGGGGATTTTATACTCGGGAGAATGGGGCCGAGAGAAGGGAAACAACCAATCGGATACAACCAAAGGGGAGGATATAACTTTACACTAACCTATGGGGAGAACAGGGAGGCAGGAGTTACAACTGGGAGCCAGTGGGGGACCGAGTGGAACAGAACTTCCTGGGTAAGGAGGAGGCGGTTTGGACCAGGACACCGCCCAGGTGGATGCAGCTCACACTTCAGTGCCGCCCATAGACCTGCCCTCGGACTCACTGTCCTGGGCGGGGAAATCCACCCACTGGGTGGCCAGTGCATGACTGGCATTCAACTGCCACAGCCCAGAGGTGAGCTGGGCCACCACAAAAAATATGTTCTGTTGACTTCAGTAAAAACTGGATGGAGTTATTGAAGGTGGTAAGACAGGCATTGATGAAATTTTTTTCAAAATTTATTTTATGTGGTTTTAACCCAATGTATGACCTGAATGTCTGCATTAAAAATAATTTTATTTTGTTTTGAAATTGTTACAGGAAAGAGTCTGAATAAAACCCCAGATAAAACTAATACTCTCATCTGATTCAAGATATGTAGAAAGAATCCATAGACTTGAGACAAAATTAATTGCTTTGAGGGCAAAAGCTGCCTGCCGGATAAAAGATAAAAAAACATCTTTTAAAAAGATGTTGGGTGTTGTAGTGGGGTTCCAATAACCTCTCCCGGAGACAGATGTGCCCGTGGAAATAACCAGGGAAGTGATATTTAATAGATGTTCATGGATGTTCTTTTATTGTTTCTCTGCCAGCCTCTCGGCATGGCAGCCTGGACCGGACTCCAGCCCCTGGAGAAACCCCCAGTATTCCCGGACAGGGGAACATGAAAAGGCCAATGAGAACAGGACTAGGTTACATGTGACCAGAGAGCAGGGAAAACCCTGTATGTCCCAACCATTCCAGGGGCCCTTTTTCCCCAGGGAAGAGGAGGCGAGCCCCAACAGTTGGGAAGGTTGCTAAAAGATGAATAAGCTACATGACCCTGCTATTCATTGAAGTCCTGCACTCACTGCTACAACAAAAAGGTTTCTTTTGCCACATCAATCTCTCAACTACAATATTCTTTATTTAAATTATGAACTAATCGCCTGCATAATTTGTTTCATTAGAAAAGCCTGTTTCCTATTACAGATTATGATACTGAAGAACAGTTGTTGAAGCTCCAACACTGCAGAATTGGTTTGAAGTTCAGAGTTCTGAAGAATGATGGAGCTGAGGGCAATGCCTTAGGCTTGTGTAAATAACTGCCTTTACCAGAGTGGCCTGACTACTCAGTCAGAAAACCAAGGGGTAGCAAGCCAAAAATTTAAAAGCATCTTTTAGTCCATGCCTACTTTATTTAAAAAAACAGTTTTAAGGAAGAAGGCATTACAGCCCACAATGGAAACTTAACTGGGATAAAGATAATTGAACATATTATTTAAATCCTCAATATTCAAAATGAACTATCTGGTATTATTCAAGATCTGTGTGCATTAAGTTAGTGGTAAACTCAAAACAGTACATGTATTAAAAGCTTGCTGAAGAATGCTTGCATGCAAGCTATTGCATGATGTTGATGTCTTTATCTTACTATAAAGATTAAAAATATTACTTTAAAAAATTTATTTTTATTACTCTGAAGATATACCACCAAAGAGTTCCAGAATTAAGGCTATTTAGAACAGTACATTTCCTAGGTAAATAGGTGTGGATGCAGACATGCAGTAGCAAGAACTTTTTCTGCTTCTCTCTCGTCCCGTGTGAAACTCTTCCCTCTCACAGAAGCTATCAGTAGTGTTATTGTAAACTAAGAACACCTGCAATTGTTTTCCATATAGTAGAAAAATATTTTTATAACGGTGTCTTAGGGTTTCAGCCAATCACCCCAGGCGGGGTGGCTGATCTCTTGACCAATTAGGCTATGAAGTAAAACGTCTATAAAAGAGCTGTAAAATAAATTAATAAATCCCTTTTTGCTGCACCATTCCTGCCTGCTGGACTTCTCTCTCACTTGCTGCGGGACACAGCGAAACAGCGACAAATAGGTATTGTAGATATAGATATATTACTTGGCCACAGTAATTTTGTACTTGGTCTTGAGTTACGCAGATTCTCTAGTGCCCAGTGTACCCATTCACAGCTCATTTTGCTGACAAACAAGAGATAAAACTTAGACCAGAACATTTCTCCATAATCTGAGTTCCTGTCTGCTTCATCTTGTATGCTGGACTCTGAAATCATTGCAATGCCTCAGTGATGCACAGTTTTCTATCATCTCCCTGACACCATCTCACATGGGTCTTAGAGTGAGAGAGAGGTCATGTAGTGGCCTAAAATGTCAGATATCATCACTAACCTGGGAAGATGGGGAAGCACTGAACACTGTGTTCAAAGAATGATCTCTGAGATATCTAGACCACTTAAAGCAGGGTGTAAGTCTTCCAGAAATGATACAGTTAAAACTAGGGTCTACAAAGAAACGAATCCATTTATCCTGGTGAATCTGGATTATATGGGTGTCCCAGGTGAACTCTTGGGGTATAGTCAGTGATATAGGTTTAATTGCACCAGTTTTACTTGTCTGATGAATGTGTTCAGATTCTGCTTAGTTTTTCACTATACTGATGCTGTAACTGTGCTCCTGGAGGATGACCATGCATGTGCTGACCAACATATTATGACAAAGAAAGTCCTTTGGCAGAGGTTGTCCTTTCTAATCATTGCTAATGACACTTTCAGCAGGCTTCGTGACACTCTCCTGCCTTTGGCAAACTATAGTGAGTGACTGAATCCCATGATTTGATTTCACAGGCGACTGTGTAAATATGCAATGGAAAACTAAGCAGAATCTGAACACACAAGCGGCAGACTTAATTAAAGCTGATAAAACTAGAACTGTATCGCTGGAGGTACTCCAGATTATATATTGCATTCCACAGGGAAGAAAGCTGCTGGTTTTCCTGTCCGGGCTGCTGCAATCAGGGCTGGGAAAAGCCATATGGAGGCAGCAGGAAACTGTGCCTTCCTAAGTTACTGGACAAGCTAAGCTGGGAAATATGGGTGAGAAATAAGAGAAGCACAGGAAACAGTGAACCATCACGCTGCTAGAAACTGACAGACACCTTGCTGGGGAAAAGGTGTGACATCCAGAAACAGAGCTACAGAATGCCTTAGAGCTGACTGAAATACAGGGAATCAGTAAGAAATGAGTGAGAGTTTATACAAACCCAGAAAGCCACTGAAGTCTGCTAGAAAGCCAGACTTGTGGAAGACACCTCCCTTGAAAAGGTGCAGGTGAAAGGAGCAAGACCTTTGTTAATCCTTTGTTTAGGATCACCCCACAACTGGGTCTCACAGTCCTGTTTTATATACTTACATATGAAGGGTTCTGCTTTTCCACTGTGAAAGTTGTATTGTGATGAAATATTGTGCCTATAATGCAGATATATGGTAGGTTGCTGAAGTACAGAGCCTGGTGATACACTCACTTAAAAGAAATATGGATGGTTTCCCAGATCTGTGTGGTTTGAGGTCTTGTATTCATTACTGTCCCCAAATCTCTGGTGTGATTTGCAGAGTATGCATAGTATGCATAGTGATGTTTGATTCTTTTCAATAAGGGATTATTTTTTATGAGTTTGGTTAGGAAAGCTTTCTTCTCACTAAAGCAACAACCTAAAACAGAAGAATGCATATAGCTAACTTCTTTGTATTTGGGCAATCACACTTCCATTTCACTTTGTTCCTGATCTCTCATCTTCTATTACCTTTTATTTTACAAAGAAAGAGCTTGTTCACCTTACTATTACTCCCTTTCACTCCCCCTCTACCCCAGAAAATCAATTTTAGTAAGTTTTCAAGTATCTGTACTAATTCCAGCTGAACTGGGATTGTGCTTCCAATCCTTTTACTGTTCCTATTAGTGGCAATGTGGAAATCTCAGTTTCTACTTCACTTTCTGGATCCTAGTGAACTTGTTTACTGGAAGACATATTTCTGTCTAGAGATATCACTTTTACACAGCAAGTTCTATTTCCATACCACCTTTTCTGAAAGAATTCCTCAAAAGTTTTCATTTCTGAGCCAAAAAAGGGTTAGAAAGTATGTTATCTCTACACCTAAGTGTTACTAATAGTCTCAATTTTCTTTGATATTTTTATCAGATTTTTCTTTAGTTTTATATGCATCAGATCATTTCAGATTTCTGTTATTGATTTGCTTAATCCAAGAGGCCTGTTTCTCAGCTTTGACTTGTGCAAATTTTTAAGCTGTGATAGTAGGTATTTTAAGGAATTGCTCACCACCATGGCCAGAATCTGTTTCCTATTTTATATGGTTTCTTAAAAATCTCTTTATTATCTTAAAAGCATTTTACATCAGTCTATTCAGCTTGAAGTGTTCTGGCTTTGCATAAATTTGGCTGAACTGTGGACCTTCCTCCACAGTGGGTTTCCTGTGTGCTAATCATGAAAATTATTAGTGAAAAATATATTAGTGAAAAATATACAGTGAAAAAATATTCACTGTAAAATATTGGTTCTCTATTACCAAGCTAATGTGAATAATAATTGTGTACTGAAAAGAAGTCTTTGCTGATATATGCAAATTTTTTCCTGTTGATGACCATGATTTACACATTCAGTAGACATAAAATTATTTAATTTTTAGTTTTCTCAGTTTTATGGTCCTGTTTGACCAGTTCTTTTTTTGATATTAATGTGTCTATTAAGTCTTTTCTGGATTGTGCTATTACCTTTAGTCCCACTATCCTCTAACTCCTGAAAAATAAACTGTCAGCTAGAGACAGTTCTGTTTCAACTCTATGGATAAAACAGACATGGCTACTTGCCAATTTATCCTCAAGCTGCCTCCAAGCAATAGCTGTAGATTTTTCTCATTGTTCCACCTGTGTGGAGCTCTACCTCTTAAAAACAAAGAGAGAGTATATTTTCAGGTTCACTTTTCTTATGTGATGTTAAAAGAGAGTCTACGATCCACACTGTTCTTCTAGAACAACATTTACAATCTTCCTTGAGCTGTTTTTCACTCCACTGTATCTTGAATAGACTCTGCACAATTTTCCTTTATCCCGCAGATTCACTACCACAGGTGACTGGGATAAGCTGGTGAATAATTTGCTGTCTGGTGTTGGAACAGCAAGCTATGGGACTTCTAATTGCACTTTAATAAAATGAGAGGACTTTAGTCAAAAGAGTGAAACAGCCAAGATGCTTAACTCTTTAAAGCCCTTCATTTTGTGTTGCATATGATTTGGGACGTGAAGACTCCGCCTCTATTCTGCCTTTGTGAGACCCCAGGTAAAGTGCTACAGCCATCTCCAGGGTCCTCAGCACAAGAAAGCTGTGTTCCTCCTTAGAGGCCCCAAAGGCGGCCACAAAGATGATCCAAGGGCTGGAACACCTCCCTAATGAAAACAGACTGAGATAGTTGGGGTTGTTCAGCCTAGAGAAGAGAAGGCTTTGGTGACATCTCATTGTAGCCTTCAAGTACTTAATATAGGAGCTAATAAGAAGGAGGGACAGCAATTTTTACATGGACATATAGTGAAAGGAAAAGGGAAAATGGTTTTAAACTAAAAGAGGAGAGATTTAGATTAGATGATAGAAAGAAGTTCTTTCCTCAGAGGACAGTGAGGCACTGGAACAGGTTGTTCAGAGAATCTGTGGATGCCCCATCCCTGGAAGTGTTCAAGGCCAAGTGGGATGGGGTCTTGAGAAACCTGATCTAGTGGAAGGTGTCCCTGCTCATGACTGAAGGGTTGGAATCAGGTCATCTTTAAGGTCCCCTCCAATCCAAGCATTTCTATGACTCTGTGATTTTTGTAGTGTTTTTCTCTTAAGTTTTCTGGTGTACAGAAAATTCTGCTACTTCAAACAGACTGCTGTCTTCCAAAGTCTGTTTTTGGTTTACTGTTAGCTCTCTTACCTTTGTTCCGTAGTTCCCAGGCACACTGACAATCCTGCCAAATTTCTCACTCACAGTAAGGGAAATACTGTTCTCTGATCTGGCAGGATCAGAACCAGAAGGGAGGTCACAACTCAGCACTGTGAGTGAATGAACTGCAGGCCTGAGTATGAGGGAAACAATGTGATATAGTGGTTGTCTGAAGTTCCCTCTGTGCAACACTTGACAAATCTCTGTAGTCGTGCTGTGCAGCACTTTGATGTTCCAGTAAGGGAATCAACAGCAGCTGTCATTTTGAGAGAGGTAGTGGCAGAAACTTAGTAATTTGGAATTAGTTGGAGGTTACTAAGGCTATGACAGAGCTGATTGGAAGAGTTCAACACAGCACAGGTTGCTATTTGCATGCTTTTATGTCCATAAGACATTGAAGTGTTTTATTTCTTAGTGGTCCTGTAACTAATTTTGTACTGCTCTCTTTTACTGTCTTGTTTGTGGTAATAATGAAATTGCTCATGCAGATTTACTGTAATAAGAGTCTTATGCTAACCTAAACACAAATTTGCCTGAATGATATGGTGTAATTATTTTCCTGGGTTATCTACAGGCTAATATATAAATTAAATGTGAAACTATTATTTTGATAGAAAACATTTTAGTTATTAAAAAAGGTTTGAAATTAGGAGATGCATGTCTTTTTTTAAATCACTCCACCCTTGCCATTGACTCGTCTTACAAACAGCATCTTAGCAGGATGCTATGTACCAACGGGCTTCATAAAATGCAGGCTGAATCTGGCTGTTTTTTCAAAGTATTAACAGTTGAAAGCAGCATCAGCAAATAGAATTTGTTTCTTTCCTATTACTATTTATCACTTTTCTGTTTTTCAATTGCTATTGCTGTAAGAGCTATTTAACAGCTGAGTCTATTTAACAGGTTTTTCTCCTTTTCCTTTCTTTGCCTCTGACAATTTATGCTTCTTCTGTTGCCATTCAAGTGCTATAAAAAAAAACTTTAAAAAGGAGGTAGTGGAGCACTCTAAAAGATGTCAGATTTTATATTGTCAAATCTCTTCAGGCAGCTCATTCCACAGCTGAGCAAACTCAAGTATGAATACTTTATCTTTTCTATTTTTTTCACGATTAGAAAGGTGTTCAATTCTATGCATAACCTTCAACCATGTCAGTAGTCCAGCTGACTTTTAGGGACAGAAGACATGCCTGAGGTTATATCTGTTTAAATTTCCTCTCTGAATTAGAACTTCAATTTAATGTTTGGGCATCTGTTCTATTCCAAAGAAAAAAAATCTTACTGTGTCACAGGGAGATGAGTGTTGTTGCTGAGATACTTATATTTTCCAAACACAAATGGTTGAAAACCTGACTGAAGTCTTCAGGTAGTAATAGAAGAAGATTAAAGGGAACAATTTTGTTATGGTTCATTGTGCTGAGAAGAGTGGTAATGTGCTCCATACTTGCTAAGGACTTTTCCTGAGCTCTATCATTAGCCGCAGGCAGAATGCATTGCAGAGAATCGCTGCGGAGAGTCAGCAGTTTTAACAGTATGACCTGACTTTTGCTTTTACTGACAGAGAGTGAAGCTGTGGCACATGAACTGTCCATGTGCCATAGCTGCTCTGTAAGGGAAGATAAGCAGGGGGACAAGAGCCCTGGTGAGGCAAAAAGGGCAGGAGCCTCAAAGTCACACTGAAGGCACAGTTCCACTGTACTTGAGCAAGAAAAGAAGAGTGGATCTGGTAACGGTATCCAGGCTCATCCTGAGATCTTTGGACTCATCCACAGTGGCAAGGCCAGGAGATCAAGTCAGGAAGCCAAGGAGTGATCTGAGGTCTAGTCCAGTTCAGAGAGGTGCACAGCCAGGCACGGCTATGACAGCAGGAGCAAGACAAGGGGTTGAAGTGCAGCTCCTGCTGAGGGGCACGGGACCTTGCTTGTCAGAGCGTTTTCTCGCACAACTCTATCTACACATCTGTCTGATTCAAGGCTGCCTGGCTGCACCACTGAGCCTGACCCTGAGCCTAGGCAGTCAAACCCTTGAGTGCTCGGGGCCCTGATGTAGAGAACTGCAATGGAAAAGCTACTTAATGAGTATTCTGGTTAGATCTCTGTTTTTTCTTCCTGGTATTTGGATAGTGTAATTTTAGTCCTGTTTGAATTCATATGGATAGTCTGTAAGCTTTTATTCTAGGGTGAGATTCATGTTAAGACAGTCAACGGTCACTTTGACAGGGTAATCTATACTGACTTAAACTGGTAAGATTTTGTCCTGTTAAGGTTGAGAAATATGCTTTCCACAGGTGATTTAGAAAGCTAGAATGCTGTACAGAAATATTGCTATTACCTTTGCAAGCCATTACCTTTGAATGCAGGAGTCTGTCAGAGGTTTCTCTCCCCTCTGAATAACACTGTAAGTGAAACACTGCCGTTCACTCCAGAGGCAAAGAATAAAGGTGTCCTCTGGGAACAGTAATTAAAATAGTTTAATGCATTTTTCTATGACAACAGGTATTGATGGTGCTATTGGTGTTATCTACCTTTTTTTGATCTAGCCTGGCTGTTTGAGAGCTCACCCAGAATAAATTTGCATGCTGTCCTCACCTGGGGAATTCATCCAGAGAGAGACTGATCCCTGACTTCTATTTCCTGGGTTCATCTTAGAACTAGAGGGTCTTTCACTATAGCATCTTTTGCTGTACTCTTCCTTTGAGTCTGCACTACCTTGCAGAAAAGCATGCAAGCCATGAAGGTGAAGGAGAACAAAAAGAGCAAGATTTTAGCCCAGAGCTCAGGGCACTTCTCTGAGAGCCTGGATTATAACTGTGCAGTTCATGGTCCTTTGCCATATATTTATACTGAGCAGCTATGGAACAAATGTAAAAAATACATCAACAAAGGGTTTTACAGGGATGACTCAAAATCATAGGAGCCCTCTGCCAGTAATTAGTGGCAGAGGTGAGGATGGTTCAACAAAAAACCCCTGAAGGTTTCTTATTGGAAGGGAATTAACCTGCAGTTTCAGTCACCCCTACTGCTCCTTTCTCAGACTCAAAGCAGTATTCTTCCTTTTACCTCAGTATCCCAGCATAAGGAGTCTGTAGCTGAAAGTGGTTCTTAATGCTAAATTGAAAAAAAAAAATCAGGTGGTTTTTTTCTTTGAATTCAGCTTTGTTTCTGTTATCTTTGTTAGTTAGCTTGCATGGATTTTCTTGTGTAGGCAAAATGACAGCATTACAGTGAGGGGAAATTATGTTTTAGTCTGGGAAAGCTGAAAGCAGATGGTTCTATAATGCCAATAAATATTCAAGTGGCATTTAGTGCATTAGAAGCTATGCATTTGCCAGTGTTGAAGTAGTGTCACTGACAAATCGTGTTTTAAGTGTGGCAATAATCAGTCATTACTGGTATGTTAGTGGCAGCACAAAAAAAATTAATAAAAAGTGCGTTTCCCTAAATTTGTGTGCATTACTTTAAATTATCTTTTACAAATCACTGAAGAGCCAAAGGCACATAAACTGATGAAAGACTGTTGTATATATTTTGCTAAAAATTTGAAATTCTTCTTGTCAGTTAACTCAAAACAAAGATCTGTAGGACAGGGATGTCCCTAGGCAGATGCACCTGTGAAGAGCTATGGCTTTAAATGTACCAAAGAATTTTTGCCTGCTAATGAAGTTCTTGTCATGGACAGGTGCTATGACCAGCTTGTGATCACTCTAATGTCTCTAAGTTCACATTCTAGAACTCTAGCTCCTGCATGACACTCCCTCCCCACCATATTTTTGTGTGGAGCTGATCAGATTTTTACATGTAAAGCGGAGGATTAATCTCAGCAAACATGGACAATGAAACATTCAATTTAAACATTCTCAAACAGAAATTTAAAACATATTAAATGAATTGTGAATAAATATGATGCTTTCCACTGACTGTAAAGGAAATGCAGTCATTCAGTTCAAATTCAAATTTCTATGTAGTGAACAGTGAATTTTAGTTGAAGCAAACCTAATCAGAATTTGTATTACATGATTTTAAAGCTTGTATTTTTTTAGTTGGATAGTCAACTTAGAAGAAGACAAAAAAATAACAGCCCTATGAGGAACAGTTTATATTTAATCCACACTATATTCTGTCTTGAATTTTGACTCAGAAATAGCAAGAGTGCTTATAGATACTTAGTTCCCATAGCACGTCAGAAAGCTACACACTGTGCTTTGTGCTCCAGAGTTACTGATATTCACAATGAAAGGATGATAATTAGGAACCTTTGGGAAAAAGGCGTTAATGGGACAGTGAAGATGTGGATAGCTGGACTCAATTTTATCTCTTCTGTTACAAGTGTATGCGATGAAATTTTCAGCTTTCACACAATTTAAATACTAGAACAGGTAAAACAATCAAAAGACTTTTTTATTATTAGCTAAGAAAGAAATATTTCATACATTGACTCTACTCCCAGGGCTTGTACTGTTCATGTCGTGCACAGGACATCAGCAAGAAGACTTATCTTCCAAAATTAAAAGGTGATCTGTTAATTAGTAACAGCTGAGCTTGGTGGCTACCTCTCATTTAATTTAGCCAAGGGCTATCAGTTCCTAACAAGAAAGTTGTTTCTTGTTGCTCTTAACAAAATTGACCAGTGATTGAGGAATTGAACAAGTTTCAAATACAAAGATTATATTTCAGAAGAGCTTTACCCATGTAATTCTGCATCTGAAGTGACAACAGGATGTAATTCATCTAGAGAAGTATTACTATATTTTCATGTTTTTTGTCATACAAAGTGCACTTTCCATTGTTTCATCCATGACCACCATGTTCACATCCTTTACGTAATACTTAAATGCCCAAGATGTTGATATACTAATCCAGTCATCAGAAAAGCTGAGAATTTCTTTGTATCTGAGTGAGCTGTGCTTTGAAAACATAATGTTAGGTGGATATGATCAAATCCTCTTTGAGAATGGACTGCGGGTTTCTTTATCAAATTTTAAATACCAGTCTCCACGTTAAGCCACTGGACGTGGTATATCAAGAGACTAGTGTTAAGAGCTACGTGCATGCTACACCTTTCAAGATAAAAATTGATGACAACAATTATTTCATTATGAGGAAAATTGTGGCACTGAAAATGTCATAAACTGTGGCAACTTTTATGCAGTTGACCAAATATTTAAAACTTCTCTAATTCATATGAAACAGTGATTTTAGAAAATTATTTTAGAGATTCTTTCTAATGATGTTTTCTTCTTCACATCAGGGCACAAAACTTATTCAGCGCCTTGAGCCTACATGAAAAAATAAAATGAAAATGCTTTAGTAATTTAGGATTTNGACAGAGTTGGCTCAAATACTTTGCTCTGTTTGGTAGCTGGTTTGTGTGCACCTGAGCATCTCATTTAAACCCAGGTCATCAAAGAAAAGTGTTTAGCTGGATGAACTGTAATGCCTGAATACTATATGAAGTTTAATTTTTAATCTCTTTTACCTGATATACTTGTCTGTTAAATGGTAATGGAAGCATTTCCTCACCTCACAAGAGTTTCTCTGGAACATACTGTGAAGCTCTTTGTTGTTGAAGAGGGTGAAGAGGTACTGTGGATTTATNTATAAAGGAATGCAGGAGTTGTAACCAGGCAGTTGGATAGATGTTTTCTGGCCTAAGAGAGAACTCCTGTGTTCCTAAGGCAGAAATTGCCAATTTATCTAAGTCCAGTAGGCAGTGATCCATTTAAAAAACAAAATCCCTTCACAACTAGCAATATCCAGGGAAGACTTAGAGGAGAGAACTTGGGATAAATACCTCATCAGTGGCCTTTCCAAGGAAGCTGTGACACCTTGATAAAATCTTTTGCTGCTTCAGCTTGCTCAAATCCTGTAAACATACAAATGGGACTTCCACAACCAAGCCTGTAAATCTGCTGTCTTTCTGTAAACTAAAATATCATAAAAAGAAGCAGGTGTTGATGAGCAAGAGAAATAAAAGAAATTGAATGGTGAGGTTTGTTACACCAGTTAAAACCTCACAAACTGCAGTCACAAAAGGTAAAAGCGAATGAAGAAAATAAGCCAGATACCAGAATAAAGCAATAATTGTAAAGTGAAATGAGAACTCTAAATGTAGAAGATGATAATAGGTTTTATCTTTAAAAAATAGAAAATGAATAGGAATAAATGTGTAATCAGCAAAGAGGTAAAAAGGGACTCAGACTGCAGAACTATGATCATCAAGTTTTTAGGAATCTAATAAGGCATAATAACATTTGGCATTATACCATGGGTATAGAAAAGTCCTTCCTTTAAATGCTGTAAGATGTGCTCTGAATCTGCTAGAAAGTTATCTCCTGTGTTGTTGGAGTTTTTGTTTTAATTTTTTTTTTTTTTTGTGGTACTAGTTACAAACTTACATGGACCTAATTAAAAATTGATTTTTTTTTTCATTTTAGGGTACTAATTTCCTTAAAGGTGTGATAGTTCCTGTTACGCCTGGAAATGAACATTGCAGAGCAAAAATGCTGTTCTGAGTTAGGTGAAGAAAATGAATCTGTTATTTAGGTATATAGCTGCTGTTTTAAACATTAGTTCACCGTCTGCTAAATTCTGTACTGCTTCTGCTTTGGAAAAGAACTGTAAAAGAGGTCTTCAAGAGTTTCTGATATTGATGAATTCCATTCTGAATACAGTTAAGCAGGATATACCATCCACTTTTATTTCCAAAGCAGAGAGAGAAAAAGAAAAAGGATACACTGCATCCATGTAAAACCCAAAGAAAGAGTTAAACTGCCAAGTGAGTGATTGTGAGTAATGGGAGCCAAATTCAGTGCAGCATGTGTTGTGTGTATGAACATCAAAGGGAAATTTTTAAAATGAAGGCTGGCCAAATGCGAAAACTTGTCTATTGAAATACATATTACATATAGCTGAAAGAAAAGAATCAAGTATACATTGTAATCTAGCCCTAAACTATTCCTCAAGGAAAGGATATGGGCAATAAAAATGGACATGTGGAATTAAACCTTCAGGAGAGCATAGAAAATGTAGTAGATTTGTACTGTTGACCTCATCATCAGAGCAAATGGAGAATAATGTGTTGTGAGACATCTAAAAGAGTGAAAACTAATAGAGCAGTAATAATGAATTATTTCAATGGTACTCACAAAAAATTATCAAATATCAGAGTAAAAGTCAGGAGAAGTAGTTTCCTAATGATTTTAAACAAAAAATATTAGAAAAATTGGTTTAATGTGTAGAAGTTAAGAAATTCACCTCAGCCTCTTCTCTTGCAGTTCACAGAAAATAATGTAAAAAGAAACAGCTGAGGTGAAGGCTTTGACAAATACTGACCATAACATATATAGAAAAAAACCCCCTGTTCTATCTTAGGAAAACCCAAAACCCCAGAATATAATCAAATACCATTCATCTTCATAAGTCGCGCTTAAAATGCTGCCCTTAACAAACATACTCTATAAAATCAAACCACAAAACTTTTTAACCCTGTAAATGAACAGATAATGGAAGAACTCTTATATATCCCACAAAGGGAGAATTGATTTTGAGCTGTGCATGTGCTTTGGTTACAAGTGTGTCTATTAACAAAATACTATAAATTAGTGGCTGCAGGGGACATANAAATACTATAAATTAGTGGCTGCAGGGTACATACATTCCAGAAAGATGAGCACAGACAACACCCCAGTGTGATAATGCCTAATTTTAAGAAGAGTATCTGCCTAAATTAGAAAATCAGGTTAAACAAGAATCAGAAGGAACAGCTAGGAGGGTATAATTTTGCACATTACATGTGGACTCTTGTGCCATAATGATATGATATGATACGATATAAGTATTTTTAAAAAAAAGATTGAGAATCAATAAAAATAATATTTAAGAACAGGAATTTCTTAGAAGAAAATGAAGGAAGAAAAAATTCCAATTCCCCCCACAGTTAAATGGTGGGGTAAATCCTTGGAAAAGAAAGGAAAATAAAATAAAAAACATAGCAGATAAAATTAAATCAGTAATAAGGCTGTCAAAAGAGGTTTGTAGAAAATGATGTAGAATGCCTAAAACTAATTAAAAAAAAAAATCAAACAGATTGGGATAAGGGGAAGCCAGAGAATATTTAGGGCAAACAAGATCAATATATATAAAGTGCAGTTTGAAAAGATAAATCCATGGCAGAAAAACTAATTTTTACACCTATGTTCAGTATGTTGGAGAGGGAAAACAGCATATGATAGACCTTGTTTTCATGCAAAGTGAATTTGGAGATTTGTCTAACTTACAAATGTCAGTAAAGTCATTATACAACAAATGAAAACAATAAACAATTACAGCTGGAAAGATCTGAAGATATCTAATGGAACTAAAGTAGGAACTAGATGAATTATAGATCATGGTATGTAAACTCTTGCATAAATTTATCTCAGTACCAGTGATTCAGAAGCTGACAATTATGATGCAAATTTCCAAAACTGTTACCTGGGAGAATTCAAACTAGTGTAGACAGAGTAATCTGTATCAAATCAATTAGCCAGAGCAGTGTTATGGGGTGTATGGATGAAGGAAAAGAGTTTATACCAGTTTTGCAATGGGAAGTCATCTGTAATGAATCTATGGACTTTGAATGAATGAATGAATGAATGAGCATAATTAAAGGACATGCAGATTACATATCCAGTTTTCTCCACGGCAACACCATTACTGAAATCTCTTAATAAAGATGCTGTGAGAAATGAAAGATGATATTTCCATAAATAATATTTACAAGATAGGAAACAAACTGTGGGAATATGCAGCCCTTACTGTGAAGGGAAGGCACTTTTGCGTTTTAGGGGGATCTTTCATGTGTTCACAATATTAGATGCTGATAAACAGTTATTATGATTGTCAAGTTGCTTAGAAACACAGAAGCTGATAGTGAAGAACTGGAGAAGGACATCCCAATGCTGACTGATATAGTATCCAATAAATGGGTTACAAAGTGAGGCATGGGGAAACAACCTATTAACATAGAGATGAGTTTTGAACTGAACATTTATTTCCAAGTACTACAATACAGGATGGGGATTCTAGTTTTGTAATATTAAAATGTTAGCTCAATGCCCAGTAATTAAAAACATATCACAAATTATTTAGGTAAAAAAAAAACAAAGAAGAAAATGAAAATATAACGCACAGAATATGTGCACTAGTGGTGCACATCCTGAGTGGTATGNTTTCATGTGTTCACAATATTAGATGCTGATAAACAGTTATTATGATTGTCAAGTTGCTTAGAAACACAGAAGCTGATAGTGAAGAACTGGAGAAGGACATCCCAATGCTGACTGATATAGTATCCAATAAATGGGTTACAAAGTGAGGCATGGGGAAACAACCTATTAACATAGAGATGAGTTTTGAACTGAACATTTATTTCCAAGTACTACAATACAGGATGGGGATTCTAGTTTTGTAATATTAAAATGTTAGCTCAATGCCCAGTAATTAAAAACATATCACAAATTATTTAGGTAAAAAAAAACAAAGAAGAAAATGAAAATATAACGCACAGAATATGTGCACTAGTGGTGCACATCCTGAGTGGTATGTGCTGTTGGTGTCCTTCAGTAAAAAAAATGTACTGACAAGATTATCAAGGTAATCAAAAGTATCGTATGAAGTTTCTTTCTTTAAGATACAAGAAAACCTTCTTTAAGGTGCAAGAAAAGAAAAGATGGATTTGGTGTGGTGCAGAATCCTACAGAATTGTGAGAGGCATGGGGAAGGTGAATAGGGAACAATAGTTCCTATCTCATCTGGAACAAACAAAAGTAATTGGTTTGCAGAACATGTAAACAAGATGAGATGCTTGTCAGAGGATAACCTGGATGGTAAAAACCAACTGAGGTTCAAAGACCAGAAACATATATAGTGATGTGTTGTAAAGGCTGAATTCAGATTTGAGAAGTTCATGAGCTATTAAGCGCTATTAAGACTGGTTCCCTTTCATTGGCCTTGTATGTTGGCCACAGAACACTAGGTTAAAGGGGACTTTGCTTTTTCCTTTATGGACTTTCTTATGCTCTTTTATGTCCTACAGATGATTGATGCATTTTCCTGGATTCTCTCACTCAGGTCCACAGAATTCTCTCCTGACCTGCAAGATTGAAACTGTAGTATCTCACTGGTTGCACTTCATTAGGTAAAGGGGAGTTGAAAACATGATCTCTGTAAACTGGCATTATGTGATGCAATGGTTTTTGTTCTAACAGTTCTGATATCAGGCATTAAGTGTGTTTGTGGATACAGATCTACCTTGGAAAACGAGTCATGTTATTTCTGTTTCAGTAATGTGATGGAATTGCTGTTTGTCTGGATGACTTGCTCCTGGCACAGAAGCAGAACGTAGGCCTTTGGGAGATTTTAGCTGTGCCAAGTGCTGTACATAGCAGGTGTACTGACATGCACGTGATTTATTCATGCTTATTCTTCTTAACTGGTATTTCTCAGCTTGACCTAGAGATTAAGACTGAAATCAGGAGAATCTTAAATTCGGGGCACTTCCAAGAACAGATTTGAAGCATAGGTGGAGATGGTCCATATAGCCAAGAAAGAAATTGAATTATCCATGTCACACACCTGTAGAGAAATTCCTTTCTATATATAGTTTTATTTAATCTTAAAATATAGTTAATTAAAACCTATTCAAAAAAGAGTCTGATAGGAGGTATTTCCTAGAGTTTTGTAATTCAGGCATGACAATTATCTTTAAGTTGCTTTAAAAAAAGGAAGAAAATTGAAGCTGACCGCAGGCTGCCTGGGGCTTGCACAGCGTCTGACTGCAGGAGGTGTCCCGAGGCCAGGATTTAGCTGCAGTACAGCAAACAGAGCTGGCTCCCCTGCAAGGAGCAGGCTGCAAGCTGATGTAAAAGGAGTGCTGGCAGAGGCAAAGGACGAGGGGGTGACCCTCTGCATGATTTCCAATCCTTTATTGCAGGTGAAACATAAGAGCAGAAGAGTGAAAAATGTGGGTGTGCAGGGGATTTTGTATGGGGGTGAAAAGGGGTGGAATAAAGGGTTACAACCAATGGGGTTTGGTAAACTGTGAGGTGACAGGGGAAAACATCCAATGGGGACAATTCAGAGAGGGGTTCTTTTTGAATTAACAGATTGGGAACCGAATACAGCAGAACTTTCCAGAAATCATATATATTCCATAAGGGATATGCATAAACGTAAGGGCAGACATAAAACTGGATGGGGAAGTCTTAAACCAACAGTGAAACAGTGTGCAAAACACAGCTCGCAGGGGAAGACGGGAACTCGCTGTGACCACAAAGTTAGACTTCAGTGCCCTGGCTGCCACACCACCAGTGCTTTGTTTGTGTGGATGCTGCAGTTGCTGCCACATGCACTGCAACAGAAAATTAGTCTTATCATCAGTTAATTTGAAAATATTCAGCGAAGAAAAAGACAAATACTATGTGCAAGGATCTGGAATACTGGTTAAATGTATTGTAATACATCAACATGGCAGAAGGATGCTGCTGAAAATGGCTTTTGTGAACATCAGGAAATAGCTCAACATCACAGAAATATCCTATTCTCCTAGTATTATGTTTGCATTTTTAGACAGGTAGTTGCAATTGTTCCTTCCTGTTAATGGAACTAAACTGTTGCAATTATTTATCTTCTAAAAAAGGGACTTTTTAAAAATCTAGAACAATTACCTATCTAGATGATTTTCTTAGAGGTCTTCCTTTACAGACTTAGTTTTTTTGTAAAAATAGTATTGGAATTATATTTTTTAAGTAATTTTTTTTATTCAAAAAAGTGCAGCATTTCAGAAGACAACACATTTTCAGACCTATATTTTGTTCCAGGTGCGAAGCATAAATTTTAGTCGACTGTTGAAAGATTCTGTGGTAATATGTGGATTTCCATGCTTAACTTTTACCAACAAATTATGCTGAATAAACACCGAATCAATATCTCATCAACATGGCAAAATAGTGATTCTAATCGTAAATTACTATCTTGCAGAACAACATAGAAAAGGTTAATCTTAAAAAAGAAAAGTAATTAGGAATTCATGTTTAAGTGCTAGTTTCTTGTCCAATTAAGATTCATGTGCTCATAGTCTTTTTTGTGCATATCAAACATGGTGTTCAAACAAAAAAAATGCCAAAGTCTTCATGCAGAGAGGAAATAACATCCTCATTAATGAGAATTGTGCATAATTTTTATTATTCAGAAAAAAAAATATAGTAATCTAATGAGCTATCTGTGCATGTTGTAAACTGTCTTGAAGACTAATCTGTGTTAACTACTTGTTTAATGTTATAGTTAATAATTAGGTATCCTGTAGTCCTATATCATCCATCACTTTACGGAACTGAATCAATTATTTTTTTAACTTATAAGAGGTTGTTTATCTTTGCTTAAGGCTACTTTGGATGAAAGATATCTGAAAGGTTACAGAGTTCTGATTCCGTGAGAGTTTATTCTGCATGCAAACCACAAATCCTTCTTTATAAGTTTCCATGTTTATTGCTTTCCACAATAAAAAAGAAACTTTTATTGCCATTTTCTTCAACATAAATGGCAGCCACATAACTTTATATCCTGTTGACTCATAAATGTTTTCATACATTCTTCAGGGAAAATAGGACTTAGTGAATTAGCAAACCTACTGTGCACTACAAATATTTCCTGAAAACTGTAAGGTTTGGCTTCTAATTTCTTTTAGTTTGGCAGAGAATTTCCCCTACTTTGGCTGCCTAAGGTCTAATAAAGATTTAGAAACAAAACATTTAATACTGGTCTTTAAGGATTAAATTGTCCTGCTCCTAAGACCTTGGATGGAAGAGGTCCACATAACTTTGGGGTTTCTGCCTAGAACTGTATTTCAGTATTTGACATCTGGCTGATGTGTGAATCATAATCTATGTTCATACTGTATTATTTTTTACCTAGTCAAGTAGGAATAATTGTAGTAAAACTAAAAAGGTAAAATGATTAATAAATAGAGAAAAATAATGCCAGAAGTTAGTCTTTATTTTCAATAAAATCAGCAAATTAATAGTTACAGTTCCCACTGTGGTGATATCTCAGTTCCTTGGCACATATGTTGCATTTTGGTTTTCAGCACATGATATTAACTTTAATGCTTTAATACATCTATACAAAGCAGTTGAGTAAAAATTGCTTGGGGGAATATAATATTAAATATCTTGTCTTTTGTGTGCATAACACAACAGCCATAATGCCCCATTAATGTATTTTCCCTCATTTAATTACGTAAAGAATTTATTATACTCCTCCTGGTGTGCTGCAGACTGCACTATAGAACAATTAGCTGGATTTTCAGCTAGTGAGAAGATTATAACTCAGGTGAAATCTTGAAGCTACAAATGTTTGCAGCAGCTGAGACTGTCCTGGTATGATTAGCATGGATGTGATATAGCACATTAACATCAAGACATTGCAAGGTCTTTACTTGCCTTGCAATAGACCTTCCCTGAAATTGGAATGTTAATTCTAGTCTCTTGGGTAAGAAAAGCTGCCTGATCTTGTGCTCGGTTACATGGGTGTAAATCAGAAAGGACTACCTGAATTCAGTGAAGTTATTCAAGTATGAAAAGCAGTGTGATACCCTCATCAGATCTGAAAGATACTGTCTAAGGTGACCTGAAATAAGCCTGTAGTGAAATACAAGTGCCTGTAAAGTATTTTCATTTGGTGTATAAACAAAGAACAATTTTAAATGAGCACTCTTTACATTCTCTTCAGAGACATTCTTGGTGCAGAGAGAGGTGATAAAGTGCATTTTTTTTTTCTTCTTGTCTTATAAATTAGAGGCTGATTAGAAGAACTTTGGAAATGATGTGGAACAAAGACCACTTTTAATAGTAAATATTTATTGAGCTATTTATTCTTTGATTTAGTACCTTTTTTAACATCCATCACCTACTCAAATTTAAAACTAATTATTGCCAACTGAAATAAAACCATTTCAGAAATTGATATAAAATACTGCTTTCTGGTTTTCAAGATATTGCAGTACAAGGCAATTTTGCAAAGTTGGAAGCAACGGTCCAGAAAGACTGATTTCTGCTTCTTTATTGCACGTAGTGCAACTTCCCTGGTCTGGTCTGTAACCATGGGTGGTGAGATGGTTTGCCCAATTTGTGGAAAATCTGGCTGGCCAAATTTGTCATCATCGCTACTGTTGTAGGAAAGGAAGCTATTAATACACTGCAGGGAAATGAGTAGCTTGTGGAAACGGCTGTCAAGAGAATGAAAGGGGCATTGGGAAACCAAATATCCAGTTATAGCTGTGAACTTGGGCTATGTGACAATTGTATTTGCTACCTAGCTTCCTGTGGCTGATGACAGAGTTGAAGCCACTTACTTTCATCCATTTCTCTATTTCCAAGAATATATGAACAAAATCCAGCTGTGTTGATTGCAAGCATAACACTGGAAATGTTAAGTGACTGTGCATATGGAGAGGTCCTGGGTTATGTGACCTGCATGAAAGAGTAGATGACACTCACACCTTTTCCTCCAGTTTCTGTGGGGAGTTGCATGAGATGAGGTCAAAGCCCAGCAGAAAGCATTTTTTATTCTTGTTTAACTGAATCACATACCTGTAATTTATTCCCACAAGAAACAAACCCAGTTTGTGTTATAGTTAAGTTTTTCTCTGGTCTGACATATAAATTCCATCAGATCACTTCAATATAGCTGAAGAAAGAAGTTTCCTTAATACCATTATTTAGATACTTTACCTTCAGTGTGTAATATTTTATCCAAACAAGATTTTGCCTTTAACTTTAGAAAACACTTTTTGTTTAGTAAATTACTTAATACTTTCTAGAATGCAAAGCTTTATTAAATGTTCAAAGAGGTTTAAACATTGCTCTATATAATTCAATATAAACCATAAAAGATCCTTTTCACGTAAGGATAGATCATAACCCCATACTGCAATTAATGAGTAAGAAAACACCGGATTTTAATTTTTTCTTGCATAAAAGCTGTTACGATTTTTAGTAAAGGACAGATTGATTCTTCCCCTCTTACAAAATAATTCCTCACTGTTATTGGGGAGTTTGGCAAATGTTTTTACTGTACACAATTAAGGACTGGTAAAATATTCAGTGATATCAAAAGTAGATTTGTTTCATTTTACTCATATTGGTATCATACTTCCAACCAAAGCACTTTTTTAGGTTGTGAGCAGTCTACATTTCAATGTACCAGTGTGTGTGTATTAATTGGAGGATTATTGATTTATATGGGCATTGTGTAAAAATACAGAGATCTGTGTTTGTTTTTTGCCATTACTTCAAGTATAGTGTAAATTGGATGGATTCATGTCCAGATCTAAAAATCCCCTTGAAAATGTTGATATTGACAACATCCCATTGAATGCCACTTTGGTGAATCTCTGTTGATGAGCTGCATAGGTAGTTAGCTATCACGTTTCCTATCTTTGAAAATCACAGATAATGTTGTAAATTTTGGCACCTACCTTTCTAAGAATGAGCATTTGAGAGTAGAAGTGACGTACCCTGGTTGTGCAGCGAGGGCAGCTGACTCAGTGACCAAAGTCAGCAGTGACCAAGTCTCCATTTTATGATGACTCCAGCATCTCTCATGGCAAGTGAGTACTTTCACCACAGCATAAACTTTGTTTTATAGGTATAGCGTGTCTTTCATTAGTTCATATGCATGTTTCTGTTTCTCACACAGACAGGCTTCACCCAGCAGAACTGCTTTCTCTTTGGAGACTG
>VYZQ01032829.1:7443-32408 GCA_013400655.1 Mystacornis crossleyi | reverse complement strand
TGTAACAGTGAGTTTAGACCCTGGAAAACTGTGGCAAGGGTTTCAGCAGGTTCGTTAGTACCCCAACTTGCCTCAGCAATGGTACTGAAACAATTGGATCGGGTAGGGTGGTGGCTGAGTAAACAAAACAATGCCACATCCATTGCAATCAGTGATACGCTAATTGATGTCAACAGTGTTAGATATGCTACCCTTCAAAACAGAGCAGCAACTGACTTGCTCTTACTGGCACATGGACATAGTTGTGAAGAATTTGAAGGATTGTGTTGTATGAACTTGTCTGACCACTCTAAATCCATCCACGAAAGCATACAAAAGCTGAAAGACCTAACATCTCAAATTCAAAGACAATGAATCATGGCTAGATGGTTTGTTTGAGGGATGGAGCTCTGCACCTTGGTTGAAGGAGCTTTGCAAAATAGGTTTATATGTGTGGATTGTGGTAGTGATATTGGTAGTTGTGCCTTGTATATTTCAGTATGTGCGACGGATGACAGACAAAAATGCCAGAGAAGTTTTTGTCACATAAGGGAACAATGTAAGAAATGGGATCACAGAAAGTTCTCAGAATCTTNTCTGCACCTTGGTTGAAGGAGCTTTGCAAAATAGGTTTATATGTGTGGATTGTGGTAGTGATATTGGTAGTTGTGCCTTGTATATTTCAGTATGTGCGACGGATGACAGACAAAAATGCCAGAGAAGTTTTTGTCACATAAGGGAACAATGTAAGAAATGGGATCACAGAAAGTTCTCAGAATCTTACACAAGCAGTTATGGATGAAGGCTTTGAATTAAGGCTTTGGAAAGGACGAGAGTTACTTGAATGATACAAAACAACTAATACAGGATTTGACCTACGTTCCTGAAATAGACCAGATCTTTCCCAGCATTAAAATCGCTGTGGTGTAAAATCGCACCGCTTAGAGCAAGCAAAAGAAGTGCCTTTGCGTAGAGCAGCTGTGAAACGCAAGGTAGTCAATAAGAGACAAAGTTAAGAGGGTTTCTTTTTGGTTGTACCGAGAGGGGGAATTGTGGGAAACACAAAAGGTGAAAAGGCTCTCAGGTGGCGTGGGAAGAACAGTTTCAGAAACAAAGCAAAGAAATTAGGTTTAGCTATGACTGCAAGAGCCTGACGATAGAAGAAGATACAATTATATAGTAGGCAAGGACATTAAAACAATGGCTAGAGTTTCTAGGCTTGGCTTAGACAGGCCTTGAAGCTGCAGAAAATATGCTTAGCAAGATAGATAAGTTTCAAGCTTAATAATGGAATATTGTGCATTATTATATAAGGCATACAAGCAAGCATTGTTTGCAACAGTGTGCTTTTAAGGATTGGTCAGGACAGTTGTCTGTAAACTTTAGAAGCATGCTATTGGCTAAAAAGCTTTTAAGAATGCTCTGTAACAAGGAAATCTTTGGTAGCCCGTGGCAGCGTGAGCTTTGTACCATCTCTTGTGTCTCATCCCTGTATATGACACTGATGCCTGAATAAAATAATAAAAAGGTTCCTGGAGCGCCTGCCAGGCTCCCTGTCCCGTTTGCTCTCTCTACGCTGACACTGTGCATTTAAGGAAATAGTTACACCTAAGCCACAGAGCAGAGGAGCACATTTTCCCGGGGAGATCATCTGCATTCTCAGCCAGGACTTTTTCCTGACAGAGACAGAAGGAAATATGAGGAGAAAAATATGATAAGGTCTATTCACTTCAGGAGAAAAAGATCTTTAACTAACTTAAATATTTTGTTTTCCACCCATGGAGGTTAGGGAGGATCATATAAACAAATTTCCCAAAAGGAAATAAACAGATAATAAACCAGTAGACAATTTCCTTTTCTTTCTTTGCAAACCACAGCAAGACAAATTGCTCAGAAGAGCCAGGAGCAGAGCTGTGGGAAGTTCTTCAGGGTGCCCATGCGTGCTCCTTATGGAGATGTCTCCTCTTTCAAGTAGCAGCTTTAGGGATGCAAACCAGAGAAATATTTTATTAAATACTGGAGGTGTCAGGGGAAAATTGATCTTAGGAAAGCTCAAGTTGCCCTGGATGCAGTCATTAAGGAAAATTTCATATTAACTCCTGCCAGGAAGGGCATCTTCCTGGTGTTGTGCTGTAATGCCCAGCTAATGCCTCCCCTGGAATCAGCTCTGTGCCCTGCTGGCAGAACTGCTCTGGGAGGGCAAAAACCCAACGGGCAGGGTTTGGAGCCCTGGCTGCTTGTTGCTGGCCCTTCTGAGGTGGCTCTCTGGCAGAAGCTGTTTTGATCAGTGGTGTGGGGGAAGAGGCTGTTTCTCCACGAGGATCGTGACACAAGTTTCTATTTTAAACTATGCACGTTCGAGTCACTGTCTCATTGTCCTGCTCGTACACACACAGGAGCTCGTGAAATCATTTGATCCTATTTGTGGCCATAAGGAACAACAGTTTACAGGGCTGACTTCCACCACAGGAAATGGAGAAGAATTCAGGCTGGGTGGTGGGGGATGCACCAGGAGAGCATCTCTATGGGCAGCTGCTGGAGTGAGGGAAACAGCAGCAGCATCTTGTGCTGTCTGTGCCAGCTGCAGACACCTGAGCAGTGTGGGGGGTCTGCTATAGAGGGGAGGGTCACTCACAGCTCGGATCGACTGAGTCCAGTGTCACATTCCTATCTCAGGAGCATTGCAGCCTGCTGCCTGACTCTTTCCTGGAGTCAGCCTGAGGCTGGAGCCAAACAGACAAGGAGTGTCTCCAGTCTGTAAACAGATCTTGCCCACAGGACGTTTGCAACTGGCCCATCCTCTGGGTACAGAAGGTGCCTGGAGCAGCTGTGCTGCCAGCCTTGGTGTGTGGGAGCTGAGACACAGCCAGCTCCTGGAGGAACAACCCTGGAATGGGATGAATACCATCGAGTGAGTGATCCTATCTTGTTGGATGGTCAGACAGTGAAGAATAGATGAGAATTGATGTTGCTGATGCAAATCTGTTGGCTTTTCTTTCCCAGCAGCACTTTGCAAATGTTGATCTCAGATATACATACCCTCTGATGATCCAGGCTCTGTGGCATCTGTTTTCTTTGAATGTCACTGTCACATCCATTGCCAGCTATCTGGCTGCATTATCCTACTTGAAAAAACAGTGAATAAACAGGGTACTGGTTTTATAGGACAGCTACGAATTCAGTTTAACTACTAGGGATAGAGAAAAGCCCAGAAGCTACAGCTGAATTGTTTTGCTTCTTCAGTGAGTAACAGACCTTCTTTGACACACCTAATTTTTATAATAATTGGAAAGAATGTCACCTGCCCTGTTAAGAGAGAAATTATCCTACCCTTGGCCAAAAGATATTCCCTGTGTCTCTGGAACCTTCTTCTGAGGAGGTAAAATTAAGAATTCCTCACTGAAGTAAGATTAGTAGCTGCCGTATCCAGAAATATCTCCCTTATTCTAAACCAATTAGCAAAGGATAATGACTGATTTCTTTGCATTGGGAAACTATAAATAACATCGCCTGTGATCTCTGTGTTTGAAGGTGTGAGATGCTGGAGTAAATTTTTATCTGAATAAAGTATTCGTCTTAATTATTTTCCTCCACATCCTATATTTCCAGGAACACCATGAAAAGAAATCAGAGTGCTGGTGCCAGTTTTGTCTTGGCTGGAGAAGCCAAGAAGAATCTTTGGGCCAGTGAACCTAACACTGAACCTTTGGGTGGCTATTTAAAAATTATTATTGCAAAGTAACACCTCAAGGTGTAGGTGAAGATCATGCTCAGGTGAAGAGATACTAAAAGGCCTGGGCTAAAACGTGAAGTCTCATAAAACAAGTTTCTGGAATGTTCTAAAGCTTTGTGCAAATCCCATTAAACATACCAGTATAGATCAGTTCTGTTAAAACACCAAAGATTAAAAATGCAACCTCACAGCTTCATCTGCTCCAAGCAGTAAGAGGGGCTGCTCCCACCATTACAGGAACCTTCCGATCACCCTTCTCTGTCCTTAGGTAATTGAGCCTTGAAATTTGGAACATTCTGAAAAACTTCCAGTAGTCACTTTTAACACAAAGATGCTTCAAGAGACATAATATCCTTCTTCTCACACTCTAGTTGCAAAACACTCTCCCTCTGTGCTGTGCCCTCTCCGGGATCCACTGACAACTCCACAGCATGAGTTGCCAGGGTCCTGCTCTAACAGTTACTGTCTGAGTCACCAGGATTTTTATGCCCTGCCATCTCTATTTTGTGTAAAAAATCTTCTCTGTAATGTAATGCCTTCCAAAAGAGCCAGTGGCAACAGATCTCCAGTGTCCTGATTTTGGATGTCGAGTCTCAAAACTATTTACAATCCAGGGCTGTTTGGTTTGAGCACATCTGTCAGAAAAACATCATCACGACACAGAGAATCTGTTTCCTCACTGGTAAAATATGTGCCTGGTTTCCAGTTTGAATTCATCTTTTGTTTCTTGTGTTTTTTGCTGCTATACTCAGAATCATTTAATGTGATATTTTTCCCTGAAGATAATTTTATTTTATTAATAAGTTACTTCATAATAATCAAAACTGATTTAAATCTTTACTAATAGGCACTATTGCAACTATTTCTTTTCTGCTGTTTGTTCTCATACCCTTCCTTTAAGTCACAGAATTTTCAAAAGAAATTTATAAAATGCATATTCTTTTAGTATTTCCTGTGCTGTTTACACATTTTACAGAGCTTAAACTACTTAGTGCTTTTTGTTATTGCTCTGAAACTGTTTAACCCTGCTGTTCCAACAGTGTGATTCCATATAATAGAGACATATTTGAAATTTGCTGGTGGTTCTGAAATAGCAAGAACTGCTGCTTTTCTGAGCAGGAAATGCAGAATATGGATTGATGTTAAAATATTCCTCTGCAGTTCAAGGTCTGTGATATTTTTTGAAGCGACAATGCAGTGTATTTCTGCATCAGATGAATTTTGTTCCCTGAGGTTTTTATTGCACCATTTAAAACGGAGCCCAAGCAGTGATAGAAGCATATGGAGATGAGAGAAACCATATTCACTGCCGATAATTTGCATTCCTTGTTTGCAGTAAGTAAAGTTA
This sequence comes from Mystacornis crossleyi, assembly GCA_013400655.1. NCBI lineage: Eukaryota > Metazoa > Chordata > Aves > Passeriformes > Timaliidae > Mystacornis > Mystacornis crossleyi. The sequence continues at coordinate 27,348 of VYZQ01032829.1, read as the reverse complement.
GTCTGTGTTCACACACATGTAGGGGAACCTCTCAGCATTTCCATCATTTCCTCCAGAGCCGCTTTAACCAACCCGTGGTTACGGTGCCCAGGGCAACGTTTTGGCAGCTCAGTTGTGATTTCAGTTCACCAGCACTGGCCTTTCGAGGAAGAGCCATTTCTCTGCCAGGAGCAAGTTTTACAGTTATAATAAGGGAAAAGAGGTTTTTCAGAAGTTTTTTGGTGCAAACATTTTCATTGATTTCTTAACAAGCTCAAATATCTTCTATACTGATTTTTTAAACTGGCTTCAGAGTTTGGGGAGGAGGGGGTGTTTTTGTCGAGGGGTTTTTTTTGAGGTTTGGGTTTGGTTTAATTTTTTTTAGGTGGCTTTTTTGTGTGTGTGTTCAGAAAAAAAGGCAAAGTGTGCCACTAGACACTTTGAATGTTTCTGTATTTTTCTGTTTCTATATTTTGGTTTGCTCCATCCATTTCCTTCTACAAGCACAGTCATTCTTCTTGGAAAATGCCCCATCTTCAGTGCTTTCTCAGAAACGTGTTGTCTTTTAAATTGTCATTAAAATTTGTTTCTATGATGTGAAACTCAGGAATACTTTGTTCAAATAACATCTCTTCTTCACCTATTTTATTGTGAGACTGTGATTATGTTTAAAGGTTCTGATCTGTTTCAAGATTTATTCCTGGCTTGGAAACCGTGTGGCCTTGAACAGAGATGGAAGATGCAACAGGAGAATATGAGAAAAAGGGTTGGGAGAGGGGTTCTTAAGAGACATTGTATGTTACATATGTTTGTGTGTGTATGTATATATAGAGAAATATAACGTGCCACATTTAAATTTCTGTCACGTGTGGCCTTGACAGTGCTGGGTTAATGGCTGGACTTCACAGTCTTGGGAATCTTTTCCAACATAAAGGATTCCATGACTTTCACAGGTGACCCCTAAGGTTTTGGATCTGGTACATCCACCCCATTGCCACAGCCTGCTGCTACAAAGCCTGTAAGCTCAAATCCTACAGTTTAAAAGCAAAGTAATAGAAAATACCTTGCTGACGGTGAAAACGCTTTGTAGCTGACGCTGAAAACAGCGAGCAGTATTTCCAAGGCGGGGCTTTTCCCAAGGAGCAGCGGTCTCAGCCGCAGCCTTTGCCAGGCTGGACGGGCTACAGGTGTTCCTGCATTGCCACCTGCTGGGGGCTGCGCCCAGGGCAGCCCCCGACCCCGCGGCCCCGGCAGGGACACGGGCACCCGAGGGGCACGGGGGACACGGGGCTGCTCCCCGCACCTCGCGGGCCCTCCTGCTGGAGCCGCGTCTCCAGTGGTCCCCCGCGTGTGGCTTTACCCCGGCAGAAATGCCCCGGGCTGCTCCTGGAGGGGGAAATAAATAGAGTTTATGGTGTGTGTCATTCACTAGGCACACTTGTGGTGAAGGGCGACAAAGTTCAGAGCCTCATAATGTCCGTTTTAACTCTTATCTGCAAATAAACTCATCTTAAAAGTACTTTATGCCTCTGTATAAATTTCTTTTTTATTCTCATTTGAAAAATACCTATCTGAAAAGTATATTTCTCATAGCTCTGTGAGCTTAACAAACATTTTATTTTTTTCCCTAAAAAAGACATACCTTTAGGGTTTTTTTTGGGTTTTGGTTTGTTTTAGTTTGTTTGGGTATTTTGGGGTTTTATAAATTAAATAAATAAAACAATTTCTAAATAGATTTAGAACTTTTTCCCTCACCAATCAGCAGGCTGTGTCTCTCAGGGGCTGTGCATCTCGTGGCCATGCAGGAATGTGGTGACAAAGGCAATGACAGACTATTTTCTGGGATTTCAGCTGAGTGAAGGCTGTCAGAGTCACCCAGCTACGACCAGTGCTGGCAGTGCAGTTTCCCTACTATCCCTACAAATATAGCTTGTCCACTTAAACTACTGACTGCCAGTTTTGTTTACATTAAAAAAAAAAATAAACCCCGTAACTTCGTTAGAATTCAAGTTCCGTGACCTAGAGCAGAACTGGATGTCAAGGATATCAAGAATATTTTGTGTAGAGTTTACCAAGGAATGTTCACCACAAATACTGCTTTTTCAGTATTCGATATAATCTTACCACTGTGACTTGTGCAAAGAGGAAAAGTAGCACTGATTCATTTAGGAGGCCTTTTAGCACTCACGTGGGACAAGCTGAAACACGGAACAGGGGTGGCTCCATCAGTAACACCGCTGAGGTCACCCTGCTGGAGGCGCTGCTGCTCAAGGGATGGGATCACATTCCTCATACGTGTTGGCTGTACCTACAACTCTTATTCCAAGCTGTACTGAGGTTCAATTGCCTAAAAGTTTGTGAAACATTTAGGAAACCTCGTAGTGCTAAATAGAATGTTGGTCAGTGGAACTGTCATGATGCACTTGCTGCAGAAACTGAGAGCATGAGAAAGGGTCCAAATACATGAAATATGAGTATTTTCCCATTTTGCTCCAGCTTAGAAACTGAGCCACAGAGTACAATACACCTCCTTAAAAGCATAAATAAACAGTTACAGGCACTTCACAAGACTCGCTACCTCCTTCTTTTCAAGACACTTTCTTCTTCCTTTTAGTTATACTTCAATTTTTCCTTCTCTCTCAAACTGTGGTCTTTGCACTCTATTTTTGTCCCAACTATCTCGTAATCTCCTCAAGCCAGGGACTTTCCTCCTGCCTGCAAAAGCCAACCTGTATAGATAATCTCTTCATAGAGATAAGGCATTCTTTTATCATAACAGTAAAAGAAATTCCCTGGAAAAAGCTCATTTTGATCCATGAGGCTTTCTTGCTCACTGCAAATAGAGGATGATGGAAATGCCGAACAGGGCTGAAGGCTGAGAGCAGGCTCGTTTGGGCACTGTCCCGGTGCTGAGGGAATGCAGTGGATTTAGAAGGATGGCGGAGGACTCGCTCCTGTGAGCGAGGGATTGCAGTGTCACGGTGGGTCCCAGCTGCCCGGTGCGTGAGCAGGACAGAGGAATCTGCAGTGGAAACCCCAGACCAGACAGTGCTGGTGCAGTGAGACACCCCGGTGTGCCAAGGCTGTGAGACACACACAGAGCCGGCACCCACCCGTGGCTGAAACGGCAACAGCAGCTCCTCATCGGGAATGGACTTCGCTCCCCTTTAACTGGAGGCAGATCTGCAACTTTTAGGCGCTTCAGAGTAGTTCTCTCCTTTCCACATCTTCGGAAAAAAAAAAGAAAAAAGGAATTAATTCAGGTATCTGAGCCACAGTTCCATGCAGTCTCTCATTTGGAGAAACCTGCTTGAGTGACTGCAGTTCTACTACAGTCTGTGGCTTTCCAAGAATGGGACAGCTCAGGCATCCATCGGGCAGGAGCAGCTTCAAAACAGTACCATCAGTGAGTCAATGTCACACCCAAACCAGTCTCTTTAGGTTGTTTAAGAAATTGCTGCTAACATCAGATGTTTGAAAGCAGTATTTACACACACAAGAAAGTGCCATTTCTGTCTCTTTATGATTTAGCATCAGAGGGTCTTTCATGTAGAATTTGGCCTGGAGTTCCTCTTTTGGTAGCCTTGGGGGTCTTTTTTTCCTCTGCAGTCTCCTTTCTCCTTTCCTGCATGTTAACAACCTTCAAGCTCCCCCTTTTCTGCATCGCCTGATCTAAGTCCTGCCTCAAAAGCTGGTATCCTCCTGACCCCCATAGACAGCCCTGTGCAGTGCAGTGGGGTGTGCTTTGGTCTTCTTTGGGTGCACTCATGTAGAAATGTTAATTCCTGGTGTGGATATATATGGTCTAACACAGAAAAATGCTCATTAAGCTCCAGTTTGACTCTGCACTGATATTCCAGTGAAGAAAAAAACTATTTACCCTCATTGATACTAATCAAGTGTGTCCACTTTGCTGTGCAGTTTCAGGAATTGCTGTAGGATCATTTTTAAAAATTTTTCCAGACGTGAATACAAGCTAAGTGTAGGAAGGTGCCCCTTGATTTGTGGTGGTTCTCCTACAGCTATTGCTGCTCCATCCAACTGACAAGTGGGTATTTAATTAGTGGTCTAGGCCACACAGAGCAGGTTCATTCATCTCCTCCTATGACAGAATTATAAAATGTTAGAGTAGGATGAAGTGTTGTCACAGTCACTATTTCACATAATTAGAGGAGGTCACCAAGTACTTTTGGCCTTTCATTATTGATGATTTAATGAATAGGCTATTTCCCCTTTGAGAACATCTGTTTAAATATAGTCTTTATACCTTGTAAGGTAGTTCAGAGCTTTGAAATATCTGTCACTCTTTTGTTCCGTGCAAACTGATGGTTCAGCATCTATGCAACTCACATAGAAAGTAATTTTCTTTACAACCCAATTGGCACAAACTCTGTGACAATTTAATATCAGTGTTTATTGTGTTACTGTATCTTCAGACCTGAAACCAAAGTTATTTTAACTCCAAATTATTTGCAGGGAAGCATTTTTTGCCCAAGTTCTGTTTTGGCAGGAAAAGAAATCCTCCTTTTTAATTTCATGTCATTAAGCTGAATACAGCTATTTTATAAGTTCAGGGAGGTTTCTTTTTGACTGACATTCTCCTTTATTGTAAAGCTGGAAAACAACCCTTGGCTAGTAAAATGGTGGAACTGTCTCCTACTGAGATGTTTCTTTTATAAAAAGACTAAACCAGATAATTTAGTATTGCGCAAAGTCTGATATAATCCTTCCTAGAGCCATCAGTTTGACCTTTTAAATTTGTGATGGAACAAAAGGTTCTTCTTTAGTGTAAGAACACCCAGACCCAAATCACTGTCAGTGGATGAAATTCTGGAGTTTTTCTTTACCTACGTGTTTGGCCAAAGGTACTGGACCAACTGAAGATGACCTCTGGATGGAACAACTGGTCATGATACCTTCCTTGTAGGAGAATATTCCCATGGCAAATGCCTCCTGACAATGATGATAGTGTGGGGTATCCTGGAGAGGTGGTGGACAGGACAGTGTTTCTGGAAGGGTCTGTGCCCCTGCAAGGTGTCACTCACTTTGGAGAACTCACAAAGCATCACCACGTTGCTCTTGCTGATGTCTCAGTACAGATGTAAGAAATGCAACTCCTTGGTTCAACAATCCACGTAACACGACGCTGCAGACTCACGCTTTGCTGAAACCAGGTGTAAACAAAAATAGCATTGAACTCTGAGGCTCTGAAGGGGTATCAGGTGGTGTTCAGCTCTGCCTCTGCGCTCCACAGTGTCCTGTGCTCCCCTCCATGGAACAGCCCAGACCAGCTGGAGAAAATCAGTGAAGGTGCAGAGGTTTGTGACTTTTGCAGCTGAATGAATTCTTTAGCCTTTTATCTGGCTGGTCCAGATGAAGAGAATATGGAAATGATTGAATGGTGGGTATTTGCCATGTTCATTAAAAAGTAGAAGGGAAAAGTAGACTCAGCAACTTAAGCCAACACAATTTTATGTAACTGTATTTGATTTTGATAAATAAATAAATAGCCTAACTCTCACTGGGATTTGCCTAAGGGACTATCATGAATGAGTTACACAACTCAGCATTCATTCATTCAACTGATTTTTTGCTAAACCATATGGCTCCTTGCAGGGATTTCTTTAAACATTATGCAAGAGTATGAAATCAATGCCTTTGTAGATGGTAAGTCTGTTGCTTGAGGCTCATTTTGAAATTCCATTTCCAGATAGCACAGCAATGCTCCTTTTGCAAGTCATACCCTAACAGAAAGCACTTGTTCAGACACAATCGAATGAAGAAAAGAAAGAGAAAAATAATAAACAGTGGAAGAGTAAACGGATCTAAACTTTAAAGGTGAGCTGTGCCACTATGTGTGACTTTCACACGGAAGTGCATTGTATTTGTTGAAAGGCAATGAGGAAAGCAGAAACATTATTAAAAAGTAGGATGTCACTGGTTCCATGCATTGAGTCAGAAATAGCAGAGCCACTGCAAAAGGTATGTATTCATTTACTGCAGTAAGTCTGGTTGATGACGTGAGTCCATTTCTGGTGAACGGTGTTCTGAGCCATCTTTCCCGATCTCAGGAGCCAGCAGACACAGCTGCAACACCAATCCACATAAATCGCTTCCAACACACGCCTTAACTGTGGATTAATGGAAATACCTGTCAATTAGCTGACAACATTTTGAAATGGGAACAGATATTTTAGATGTCTTCCTTCTTTAGGATGCTTAAAGCAGGCACCTGCAAGGTCTTGTTTATTCCCGGTGGTTAAGCAGCACTTTCAGAGTTGGGGGGCTGCAGAGCACTCCTAATTGAGCACCCAGAACTGCAAGCGGTCAGGTCCTGCCAGCAGGGAATCCAGGGCAGTCTCACGGTGTCCCGTAACCGAACCAGCCCTGTGGGGGTATTGCACAGGGACACTTCGGTGGTGCTGCAGAGTCCAGTGTCGGGGCCCCTCATGCCGAGAAGGACCCTGAGGTGCTGCAGTGTGTCCAGAGACGGGAACGGAGCTGCGGAAGGGTCTGGAGCACAGTTCTGCGAGGAGCAGCTGAGGGGGCTGGGGGTGTTTAGCCTGGAGAAGAGGAGGCTCCGGGGGGCCCTTGCCGCTCTCTACAGGTGCCTGTCAAGAGGCGGTGGCCAGGACGGGGTCGGGCTCTGCTCCCAGGAAACCGGCGACAGGACGAGAGGACAGTTTCAAGGTGCGCCAGGGGAGGTTTAGGTTGGACATTAGGAGGAATTTCTTCACAGAAAGGATGATTAGACATTGGAACGGGGTGCCCAAGGAGGTGGCGGAGCCACCGTCCCTGGAGGTGTTTAAGGAAAGACTGGAGCGGTGGTGTTCGGTCACAGGTTGGACTCGACGACTCGGAGGTCTAATTGATTCTGTGATAAGCGGGGGCGCTGTGTGCCGGCTGCTCGCCCCTCCGGGCGGGCTCAGCCCCGCGGACAACGAGGAGTTAAACATCCCCTCACGCAAACCCGGGCCGCGGCTCCTTTAAGGCTTCCCCCGCCCTTCCCCAGCCGCGCTTCCGGGTGCCGGCACGTCACGTGGGCGGTGGTAGCTGCCGGGAGGGGGTGGGTGGAAGAAGGTACCACCCGCGGCGGGGCGGGGGGAGCAGCGCCCCAAGGGGCGGGGCTCAGCACCCCAAGGGGCGGGGCTCAGCACCCCAAGGGGCGGGGCTCAGCACCCCAAGGGGCGGGGCTCAGCACCCCAAGGGGCGGGGCGCAGCACCCCCAAGGGGCGGGGCGCTCTCAGGGGGCGTGGTCTCCCCGCGAGGGGCGCGGCCGCAGCACTCGAGGGGCGGGGCCTCTCCGTGGGCGCGGCTTCACCCAGGGGACGTGGTCGGCCTCGAGGGGCGGGGCCTGAGCAAGAGGCGGGGCCGTGTCAGTGGCGGAGGCTCCTCGGGGGCGGGGCCTGCACTGAGGGCCGGAAGATGGCGCCGCCCAGACGCGGCCGGACCCGTCGGCGCTGGTGGTTCCCGGCCGGGGCTTCCCCGGCTTGAGGGACCTTCGGGGCGGTTGTCCCGACTGCTCCGGTGCCTCGGTGCTGACGGAGATGGACCAGCGCCTGGCCGAGCTGGTGGAGGAGCTCACCACCTCAGGGGAGCCGCGGCTGGAGCCCGGCAGGATGAAGGAGCTGAAGAAGATCTGCAAGTATGGCCTGAGGGAGGGACAGAGCCGGGCCCCTCTGGCTCTCCCCGGGCCGGGCAGCCCCGAGCGCCGTTCGTGGGGCCTGCTGGGGGCCTGGGTGCTGCCAGCACAGAAGCTGATCACTTAAAATTTAAAATAAATTAACCACCCCAAAACATACGTTTTTACGTGCTGAATCGCTTTTTCAATAACTCCCCCACCTTTCTCTTCTTTTTCTCCGTGCTCAGGTCGTCGGAGGAGCACATCAGCCACGCCTACCACCTGCTGGTGACGCGGCTCCAAGAGGAGCACGCCGAGATGCGCTTCTCCGCCTTCCAGGTTGTGCAGGAGCTGTTCGCCAGGTCCCACCAGTTCCGGACGCTGCTTATCTCCAACTTCCAGGAGTTCCTGGAGCTCACGGTGGGGATAGACCACGAGCAGCCCCTTCCCCCGCCCAAAGAGGTGGCGCAGAAGCTGAGGAAAGCGGCCATCAAGGCAGTGCAAGACTGGCACGAGAAGTATGGGGAGGCCTACAAGCAGCTTTCCCTGGGATACCACTTCCTAAAGCAGAACAAGAAGGTACTCTGCGCTGTTACTCCACTGTGTTTTTAGGTGATGATCACTAGGAGATGTTCAAAGCAAGTAAACCAATAAATGTAAAACAAACAAAAAAAAAAGCTGTAGGAAATGACATTGCCTGTGGGAGACCTCCTGTTGAGCATGGTCTTTGGAAAACAAACTCCAGGCTTTCTGTTCATCTTGCAGTACTGTAGGTTTTAGAAACCTCGGTCTTGTACTCAGAGCTGGGCTCTGCCTTTTTTCCAGGTGCAAGTATTGCTCACCAGCTGGCTGTCACCCACTGATTCCTGATTGGAGCCCCAAGATTTAGCCCTTTTTGGAAGGGAGATAATGGTCATGCCTTAAACTGAGAATAAACAGCTATTAAGTCTTTCTATGCCACTTTAAACTAGCCTGATTTCTATACTGAGCTGCCCGGTTTTAGCTCCCCTTTGCAATACAACTTTGCAAGTGTAGGTGCCTGTCACTCTCAGCTGCAGAATTGCTGTGCCATACAAGAGGCTTTGTGAAAGAGAAATTTTGTGTGTGTAAACCTTAGCTTTTAGATGTCACTTCAAGTTACTGTGTTTGAAACATTCTGCTGCTTTATTCTGTCTTCTGAGGTGCAGCAGTGAAATTTGGAACAGTATTCTAGCATTCATACTATCTACAATGATAATGACAGCCTTTCACTAAACATAAGGATTTTCTTTCTTTTCAGAAAGACAGATTCAGCACTCCTAACAGTAGACAAAAAAGCTTTGTGATATGTGATGTATTTCTGTTCTGGTTCCATACTAAGCTAATGGTGTTTCATATTGAACTGTACTGGGTTTTTATACAGATTTTGGCATCTGCTCACAAAAGATAATGGTCTTCAAATTCTCCTTTTTTGTCTTGTTTAATAAAGAAAGAAAACTAAATGACAGCGATGAGGAGGAGTACAAGAGTGAGACAAAGGGGCTTTAACACATAACACAGTTTTACCCAGTTGAACACAAGTGTACAAGAACTCTGCTGAAGTTTGGCAGGTCTGTCTGTGCTCCTGTGGTCAGTGGCTGCTCCCCAGTAACAACTGGGGGATCCCTCTCCATGTTTGGATAGAAGCTGTGCTGTTTTCTAGAGCAGCTGATTTTGGATTCCTCTACAAGCATTAATATCTATAGAAGCAATCTCAGGTAGTTTGGCAACTCTTGTACTTAAAGACTTGCTGTGAGCCAGCTGACCCTTTGCCAGCTTAGTACGTGAAATGTGAGAAGCAACCAAAAGTTTTGAGGAGGCATTTGGTACTATTTTGTAGTAAAATACATCAGCTGTTGACTTTTAGAGGTTTAGCACAGTAGTATAGGGCAACTTGGGTGGAGTGTGAGCTCTATGTGTCGTCTGTGGTTGGGTTTTGGTTGGTTTTTTTCTTAATGATCACCAAAATCACTTTATAAACAGTCAGAAGATGACAGCTGCTGCCCTTTTAGGGTGTAAAGCTAGAGCTCCCCACCCTTTTGATGTTAGTGGGTCAGTAGTAGTAGGTACCAAGTAGGTGCCTCTATAAATGTGTGACTTTAGGAGCAAATAATGCTTCAGTATACATGAAAGTAATTATTTTCAAACTCCTATCTCAAAATTTAAGAGAAGAAGAAAGGGGAAAAATATTTCACATATTTCCAAGTGTTTGCATGTTTGGGCGCGTGACTCATATTGTTGTATCTTTGCATCTGAGAAATGCATGGGTGGAATTATGGAGTGAACATCCACGCAGAATACAGTACTGCTGTGTTCCAGTATTTTCACAGAAGTTGTGAGTAGTTGTCTCAGCCTGCTGCTTAATATCCTTTCAGTCAAGAGCAATTTTTTGCTCCTCATACATTGAGTTCCATAATTACAGAGCAGCAATAAAAGGCTTCATGGTCCTTTTGGTATGGAGAATGGGAAAGAACGGGCAAATTACTCCACTGTAGGTACTCTGGCTTGAGGCAGGAGTTGTGTTTTAGGAAGCTGTAGCTATGCCTGGTTTTCTGTGCAGTCCAATCTGACTGCCTGCAAACAGTAGCTGTAGTTCCTGAGTTCTGTATCTTTGTTCTGCTTTTGTGGGCAGTGTTGCTCTTTGGGAGGGTTTGTTTCTCCCAGTTCTGTGCGGGGTGCTGTGCAAATCTGTAGAAAAATCAGGTCCTGAAAATGAAGAGGGCCCACTCTGGTGATCCATGTGATGCTGGAAGTTGTGACACCAGCTCTTTTCCCTACCACCTTCCTGCTCGCCCATTCCCTACTAAAAAGCCCAGCTTGGTGAGTGTGCCTGCTTCCTAAACTGATGGAGACTCTCCATGCCAGTTTCCATGCCAGTTTCTGTGACGGTGGTTAGATACAAAACATTTGTGTGACTGCAGAGTTTTGTTGTAGGTTGCTGGTATCTGGGAGCCACTGCTGGATGCTGACATGCTTGATCATCTAGCAGTGGCAAGAATGACAAACCTTCAGTGAGTGCTCGTACTGGAGACATTGCACCAGAGAGTCTGAGGGCTTCAGAAAGAGCAAAGTGCAGGCTTACTCCGCACTGTCTGTGGCAGTTATAAAAGTTATGTGGTAGCAATCAAAGGAAATTCTGTGTTTTGCAAAAGGGTTTCCTTATGCATTAACACAATCAAGCCTCCCTTCTTTAAAACTGGAGTGAATTTTTTTTGCATTTTCACTCCCATCTAAGACCAAACTGAAAAACTCCCAAAATATTGCTAATATTTTAAGAAACAGCATTTTGAGTTGTTAGATTTATGTTTATAATTCAGCCAAAAGGAAGTGAGACTGAATGTTAACATCTCCCTCAGTACTGATATCCAGCAAATGTAATTGTAAAATCACAAATTTGATCATTTTTAATGCATTTGAAGGTCTTCCCTTCTACTTTCCTTTCTTACAAGGTTCTTTTGTAAGTGATATGTATATACTAGTTGTTATAGTGCTTAGAAATTTTCCTAAATTTCCTGGTGGCCCTGGTGTGATGTTTTCATGTAATCTTAGTATCTACCCTGCATAGTCTCTTTCTGCTCATTCTCCCTAACTCCTTGTCTCCAGCGCTGTGATAGAAGTCTCCCAAAGCCCAGGTCGTGCCTGCACCCTGGATGTAAAAATCTAAGGGTTTTTTTTACCTTATGATTCCTTTTGAAAGCCATTGATTCTCAACAGTCCTTTATTAGTAGGAGTAAAAACGCTGTTCACAATTGCTGTAGTTATTGATTCAAGGAGGAGAAGAGATAAAAGGAGATGCTGCTGAGCTTCTGGCTGATCGCTGATGTTGCAGGATTTTTCACCACAGATAAGGATCATAGGAAATGGATTTTCTATATATTTCTTACGAGGAATGTTACACTTTTTTCTTAATTTCCTCTTTAGGTGGATTTTCAGGATGTGCATGCCAGAACTGTGGCTGAAAGGAGGAGGGAAGAGGAGAAGCAAAAACGATTGGAGAACATTTATAAAGAAAAAGTCAAAAGAGCTGAAAAAGAAATGGAAGGTTGGTTGCTTGGGTTCTTTTAGTGGGTTTTTGTTTTGGTTTTTTGTTTGTTTTTAAAGCAGCCTTTTTAAGGTTATTTGAAACAAATTCTGAGAGAATAGCTATCCAGATAATAGCTGACCACAGAAAGCAGGAACACTGCATTTCTTAGAGCTCAACCCTCTCTCTCTCACCTAAAGAATATCAGGGAAAAGAAGTGACTGTCCTGTGAGTTCAGTAGGAAGAGATGAAAAAGAAAAAAATGTTATCAAGTAAAGGTCTGGTCTCTAATTCAGTGAAGTTTGAATGCATAACCCCCAAGAAGAATATCACAAGACTTTTTGGGCTAGTGACTTAGTTTTTGTGTCATTGGCAAGGCACAGATTGCCCAGTACCTTGTTGGCCTGCAGCATTACTTACATGTATAGTACTGTGTTCCAGAAATACAGGCAATGGTCTGCACAGGAATCGTGGGTGCAGTGTAGGATAACTGGGAAGTGTCGTAGTGCGGCTGGAAAATGTCACTGGGGCCTGAGGCTCTGAGCAATATGTGCATAGCAAACACATTTATGTCACCCCAAAGAACAACAGAGATAGGAAGTATATTATGCTGTGGTTGTAAAGGGTTATTTAATTAAATTACTTTGGTAATTTGGTGTATATAACGCATGCAACTGTGTCTGCCTTTATTCTACGTGCTGGAAATGTTTTCATGCACTGAGAGTGGAATTTTAAAGAGATTTAACTTCCTAAAGTAATTTGTATCAGTAGCATCTCTTTGAGCAGTAACATATATTCATGGCTATTCCTACACACAGCTGTAAAATTCATGGCTGTAGAATGAATACCCATCAATATCACTAAGAATAATCTCATTGAACTTTGTTTTCCTTCAAATTCTATGAATTACTTGACTCATCTTTGCATACTGAAATTTTGGAGAGGATAAGGAAAGGAGGAGCCCTAATTCTACATGCGTGGCTCAGGAAATTCTAGACTTCCTGCTTAGGTATTGTCACTTTTATAAGGAAGAGGAAGATCTGAATGGCTCAGTTGTCACTGGATAAACGGATTCTCCCTTTGGCAGTCAATACTTTTTTCATAACTCTCTGTCGGCTCTGCAGACATTAACATTTTACAGCATCTAACAATTTTGTAAACCAATTGTGTCTTGATAGAAATGTCCCAAGAGATTGCTGATACGCTGACAGAGATGGAAAACTGTTTCCAGCTTCTGATGCCAGATCCTTTCAATTTTGCGGTGAATGACATGGAACCGGAACTCAGCAAACAAACGTCTGCATCCCCCTTGTTCTCCCAGGGGGAAGTTAACCCATCCTATTTGGAGTACATGGATGATGAACAGCCGTGCTGCAGCAAGGACATTCTTCCTGTTTCTCAGTGTGTTACAGCTGATCGAAACCAAGAGGTAGATGAGAAGCGTGAGCAAAAGGAGCTGGATGGAGGCACATGCTCGGATGTTCAATCCAGTGGCCCTGCTCTCGATGACGATGATTACCAGACTTTTGTTAGGAACCACGGGCTTATTTCACATAAGTATACTCTAGACCTTGAAATCTCCACAGGTACCTGGAAAAACTTTTGACATATAGCTGGAGGCAGCCTTTCTCTGAAGGGCTTTGTGGTTGTGGTTTTGTTTCTGTTACTTAAATGCTGGGGTTACTGAACAACTTTTTGCTTTGGGATTCCTGAACACCACTTTGATTTTTTAAAAAATTTATTTTTATTTTTCTATTTCTGGTTACTCTAGTAACTGTTCTTAGTTTTGGGTGTCCTTGTGTGTGATTAACAGATTTCATTAATTACCTTCTAAGACTGAACTTTCATATTAGTTGTTGCAAGCCCATCACAGCACTTTGTAGTATCTATAATAAGATGAATCTCTTACGTTGAAAAAAAACTTTTTATCATGTATAATTTTCTTTTTACCCACCTCTTTCTGTCTGTACCTGGGGAACAAGCTGCTGGTTTAAAAATCTTGCAATTGAGTGTTTCTGAAACTTTCTCCTTGCTACTGGCAGCTTGCAAGAAGTAGTAAGTAGTTTTGATCCGAAGTGTTTACACCTTTTTTGTATAACTTTGCTAATGTGAGTTACCTGCAGAAGAATCAGGATGGTTTGCGTTTCGGAAGACTCTTAAAATTCCTGTCCTAAGGGACCTCATGTGCAAACAGTAAATGGGGTATCTGCTTCTCTGTTTGCTGATAACAGTGGGTGAAAAGTATAGTTTTTACTTGGATAATGGCATACGTGGCTTCTTTGACAGTCAAGTCCCTGTTACCACCATGGTAGGGATTATTTCGTATTGAGTATGAAGAAACTGGTTGAGGCCCAGTTCATTTGAACTTGGGTCAAGCTGTAACGTAAATAGTAGGACTCAACTTGTCTGTGGTTTGTTTGGTGATTACATGTGATGGCTTAACAACTCTTTCTGGCACGCTGGACTGAACACTTTTCATCTTTTCTCTGATTTTTTGAGTGTATGGATAGTAGGAGAATAATTAGTTCTGAGCAGAGAAGCATTCTGGTGTTTGTAACTTTCCCTGAAGAGATCAAATATCTTGGATAGATTAATTTGCTTACTTTAGCTCCTGTGGTGAAATACTATAAATGTCTAAATGCACTAACTCTTCTCCCCTGTTTTGAGCAGATATAAAAGTGCAAGAGAATGAAGATAATACTGCCATCATAAACAGTGTCATGGATGCTCACAAACTTCTCAGAAATAAGTTCTGGCCTTCTGTGCAATCCTGGATTCAGGTGGGATAAAGAGATAATTTTTTTTCTTCATTTTTTAACAAAAAGATGGTGAAACAAGGACTGGGGTACAGTAAAGCTTGAAGGAGACTGAGCCAAAAGGAAGTGAAGGCTGAAGAAACAGGAACAATTAGAGAAGATTTCCGTTTCAGTAAGGGTGGACTAAAGGAGACCGCAGGAGCTCTGTAGCTTGTTTGACAGCTCTCAGCCTTGGCTGTGGTACCTATAGGCAATTCTTTGTTATTTTTTTTTAGACAGGTAAAACTTGACTTCTTTGCAAATTCTTAAGGTAAAACACAGCTTGTTTTTGTTAGACATCTATCAGATTAGCAGTATATCATGGAGCCTCCTGCAGGGAATTTGGCCTATAGAAGGGCACTTTCAGAAGATGTTTATAATAGCTGTTCATTCTTTGGCTTCACTAGTTGCTATTAGTTTCTATATTCTAGGTAGGGAAAGAATTGGCTTTACCAATTGATACTTGTAAAATAAAGGAATTTGTGACAATGTTGTTTCATTAATTATGAGGTAAAACTGGAAATTTTTGTTTGGCTCAGATTTCTAGAAGAAGAGAATAAGAATGTTGTTTTCTTGGTTTGCAGCTACTTACCAGAGCAGGAATCAATGATGATCGGCTAAGATGTGCCATTGAACTCAAGAATAAATTGGAGACTGCTATGAAGAAATACAAGGAAATGAACATTTCCTTTAAAGCAAGAAAAAGAAAAGTGGTGAGTTTCTTAAAACTCTGTTTTACTAGAGAGGACCATTAGTAAAACTTAGCTTGTATACAGAAAAATGCTCCTTTTCTTAAGCCCTAACCTGGGAAACTTTTCAACACAAGTTTTATTGTAAAGTACTCTAATTCAGCTGCTTGTAACTTCCCTCAAGGAGCAGTAAACACCTATATAATAATCCAGGGGCTTGGTTATTAGACCAAAACCATTTAAAGCATCCCTGTTCTTGTTTGGGATAGAGAAGTGGTTAAATGCTGATTTTATTTACTCTTAGTTGCTTCATTTGTAACACTGTTACGTCCTCGGCTTCTTTTGTGCATATTTCTCAGTAGACACTGTACTGCTCATGTTCTTTCACAACTTTCCAGACTATGAGAGTCTCTCAGTCCAGGAAAGTAGTGTCTTTGCTTTGCAGCATTTACTCTCTTTAGTAAGCATGAAGTGTGATTAAGGTTATCATAGGAGAATTTAGAGCATCACACTCTTTCACAGAGGTTAACTACCTATGACAGTTCTTGTGAAATAGGTAGAACTTGTGAATAAACAATGGCTAAAAGATGAAATACATTATTCAGATCCGAAAAGGAATCTATGGCCTATTTACGTAGATGAAAAGCAGAGCTGCATGATACTCCTTTCTGTTGGCTGTGATCAAATGAAATAACTGTGTAGCTTGACATGAAAATAAGTGGTTTGGGTCAGGGTCCAAACTAAGGTCTGGTTTGGATTTAGTGGATTATAAGAATTTGATCTGGACATTACACCCTGAGCGAAATTGCGTAGCCTCATTTAGCTGTGGCTGAGTGTTGTAGACTTTTCTTTGATTGTACAAATGAAGCTAAATCAAGATTAATCTGATTCATCATCTTAACACCCAGTGATGTGCCACACCAGTCAAAAATGCCAACTCTGAATGAAAAGTACTGAAAGACTGTCTTGTCAGAGGCTTTTGTCTCCAGTGAAATATGTGTGCTACCTTTATGCAACCAGCTATGAAGGAATCCAGACATCTGCTGTCATTCCTGCCATTTGCTTGACAGGACTTCATTTGCTGCACCTCTGCATGGAATATTGGTTGCTATATTTCTTGCAAGATATAAAAGACGTTCAAGCCTTGATTTTTCGTGTGTGTGTGTGAACGTGAACGTGTGTGTGATTAGAGTGGTGTTGTTGCCACTTATGAGAGTGACCAGTGCTATCTACATGTTTATACAGCATGTTTATAACTAATACCTATATTAATTTGAAAGCTAATAAATTCCATTGCTAAAAGGGAAAAAAAAAAACCCCAAACCTGGTGCTCACAATACTTTCAGAATTAAGCAATGCAGATTGAGTTAACTTAAGCATTGAAAACAATATACAAGTATTCCTAGGGTTTTTCTCCAGTGGAATATAACCAAATTTAGTGTTAGTGCTGAGTTATTTTAAATTTATAACCTGAACATGGAGAGCTTTGTACTGCAGAAGGAAACTGTATAAATTATATTTTATTCATGTGTCAGATGACTTTATTGAAACGTAAAAACATGGCAAATTGAGAGTCTGGTAGAACAAAATAAACAGAATCTCTTAGACCACGGTTATTAAATCCCCATCTGTCAAATATTTACATGTCAGAGTGTGAAACACTGCACACATCTCCTCTTTAATTGAGCATTGCTGCCTGGGTTAGGTATTGTGGCTTTGTCTGGACGTCCGTGTGTCCTTGGAGTTCCAGCTCTTGCCATGCCAAAGTTTTGCTGTCTTCTGTATCTGTAAAGCCAAGAGAAGAAGCAGTGACAGCCTGTCTGTCCTTCAAAGCCGTGGCTCCCAGCCACCGTGTCCTGACAGCGTGGTGCTTTAGGGATGTGATTTGTGGGCACATGGGATCAGCAAAGGCTATGTCTGATCACGTGTGGACGTGAGCACACCTGGAAGTGAAGGGGAGCGTGGAGTGAGCAGAGAGGGAATGAAGTGGCTGAGTGCAGAGGGTCCCGTGTCAGTTGGTTCGGGGCTGGTCTGTGCCGTGTCTGTGTTTGGGTAGGGCGGCAGCCCTGGTGATGCACGCGGAGGGAGCTGCACCTTCACGGGACAAGGTAAAGGTGAATTGTTTGTGTACTCGCTCATTGCAACCGTAATTATGATGCTGCACCACAGCAAGCCATTCTTTCGGGGAGAGAGTGGTTCTATTTAATTAGCAGATATAAAACAGAATGATGAGGTCTTGGCAACTTGGCTGGGAACTTGGGCTTGCCCATTCTTCTGGGACTTTCTGGATTTTCTTCATGCTCAGTCTTCACACTTCTGTGGCCATTGATTTCCCCCCTTTTCCATCTGTTCTGTTCTATGCTTTGTTCCAGTTCTGTCTGGGAACAGAGGGAGTGAAGGCTTTACTCATCCTCAAACTGAGATCAAGAAAGTTGATAAAGGGAAGTGTTTAGTGAGAGACAATGAAACTGGAGATTTATTACTATGAACTCTACTATAATTCTCAATCCCACTTTTAATTTAAAGAGATTTAAATTGCCACTTTAAAGAGGGAAGGTCCTGGTGTCCATTACCATGTATCATTGCTACTCTTTTTTAGCTGATCAGGTACACATGGATGTGGCTAAAATGCAAATAATTGTATATATCTGGAGTAATTCTTGATGCTGCAGTTCATTATGAATATACCAGCAGTGTAGGTGGATGTAAATTACGCTGAGAGCAAGAAATTGATGGTTACCTGGCTTGATTCCACAGAAGAAATGTTTGCTTGGTTCACAAGGTGTGTGCTTTTGGCAATCCTTATTATTACATCTGTGCTTTCCATTGTTTCTCAATTCATTTTCTGTATCACAGAGCACAAGCCTCCAGGGCAGGAGCCGTTGGCAATCAGAGCCTGTTACGCAATTAGCACAAGTTACTTTCTCTGAAGTTTTTTTTTTACTTTACTGAGAAATGGAAAAGTCACAGTGCTTTGCAAACTACAGGAGAGCTTTCTGTAGGTTTAGGGAACTTCCCTTACACAAAGTCACTTGAAGGAAAGCACAGAACTTTATGCAGTGAGACACTTCGACTTAAAATGGTTTATAGTGACATGAGCTATAACCACTTCTTTCTTTTCTCCTCTGTGAGAGTGAAGAACACAAACCATCAGAGAGCCTTAATTACAAGGAGGGCCATCATTTCTATGTGACACTTAGACCTTGCCAGCACGCGTAGCCTGTGTTTTGTGCTTGCCTCTCAGGAGCTGTGGGAGGAGCAGGAAAAGAAAAACAAAGGTTATCCTTTGACTGTCTAGAAACAAATCCCTTGCAGCAGATTTTGTAATTATTAATACATCCCAGTTGCCCAGTCTACGCATTTCCCATTCCCACTGCTGTGCACCCAGCAGATCAGAAGTCAAGGCATTTCTAACAAGGTGTTTCTTTTTAAAATGGGTCGAGGATGGACAAAAAAAATGACAGACTTCTTGTATTGGTCAAAGGTAAATGAGTTTTTGTGTGCTTACACGAGTTACCGTTCACTGTAGTTAAACACCTTGGGGTGTCAGACAGGTTTCTGACAGGAAATGCATTCTGAGGGTATAAACATTTTGAGGGGTTTGAAATTCGCTTTTCTATGAATCTGGTTTTTAGCTGAATCCAGCTGAAGAGGGTGGGAGCTGTAAAAGGGCTTTTATTTCACCACACCGGGATGCTCGGACATGGTCCTTTCTTCTCTGTGTGCCTGCTTGGGATAATTCCAGTGCCCAGTAGAGGGAGTGCAAACTGCACGCTCCACATTTTTCTCTGTGCCACCTTGATCCAAAGCCAGCCATCTGCTCAGTCTGTGTTTTCAGGTAAACTTACAACAGCAACGTACCAGAGACACTTAAAGTTAATTCGTGACTCTATGACTTATTGTAGAAGTACAATTGTAATTATTGGCTTAGATGGGTGTTTAAATAGTCACTATTGTTTCCAGACTTTTGATTCTTTTGCAGGAATAACTTATGACCAAATTGTTCTTTAAAATATTTTTTTGCTGGTTGGAAATAGATTTGTTTCAGTATATCTTCTTCCTTTTCTTATGATACTGGGTTTTAATTTTTTTTCTTGTTAAGTGTCTGATTTGCAGCTGACTAGATGCAAATGAACTTGGAGTTTTAGAGAGGACAAGTATGTACTGTATTTTAAATCATGCACACTACCTTTCACTTACATCCTTTCCATAAAAAATGACCCATTAGGATAATACTTGAAATCCTGACATTGTTAATAGAAATGTAGCTCATTAGCTGTATTTTATACGCTCGAAATATGCTTATATCTTACGGAATTACCTTGGGAAGCCATGGAAGGTTTAGTACTCAGGCTGGCTAAAACTTGGACAGACAGAATGCAGGAGGAAAGATGATGTGAGAAACATCCCATTCATGTCAGCAGAGGGGTTACTTACTGTGTCTGCCTGTTACACCTTGAATTTTAAATTTCAAATTGCATTAACAACCAGGGATATATAGTTTTTCATTAACTGTATTCGTTACTTCTTGTTTCACCTTTCCTTATCCTCTGTCAAATCTAAGCATGCGCTTGGATCTTGATTTATTCCTGTACTTAATTTTATCCATGTGAAACATCTGGTTGAACTCAATAATGCCATTAATAATTAGATTTGGAGGAGCCTGTCCTTGTGTTGTCCAGAACCTGATACTCAAACCTCACTATAATACAAGTCAGATTTTTTTCAGAAAGAGTAATGTCAGGAAATTGTTACAAATTTACAATTTAAATATTTGCTGCT
>VYZQ01032827.1:0-15216 GCA_013400655.1 Mystacornis crossleyi | reverse complement strand
TTCCAACCCAGACCATTCTAGGACTATGATCCACTGTGTTAAGAAGAGAACAGACTTTGCTCAAAGGCCATTTTAAAAAAAAAGGAAACCTTTCCACAGACTCCTGTGGGCTT
Organism: Mystacornis crossleyi; assembly: GCA_013400655.1. Lineage (NCBI taxonomy): Eukaryota > Metazoa > Chordata > Aves > Passeriformes > Timaliidae > Mystacornis > Mystacornis crossleyi. The sequence continues at coordinate 15,103 of VYZQ01032827.1, read as the reverse complement.
GGATCAGATCTAGGTGAACTAAAGAATGCTGTAGTGACAACAGGATGGAATGCGTGGCAGCTGCAGGACCTGCACTGCAGCACAGAGGGGGCAAATTCGTACAGAAAGTGGCACATTCCAGCGAGGAGAGTTCTAAGCCGATTGACTGGAAGAGTTTAGTCACACGGTATCCGTGCTCCAAGTGTCTGCAGGCATAAATCCATCAGCACTGCACCCCTCCCGAGCAGCTCCTGTCTGTGTGCATACCTCAGCTCGTGCACCAGGTGAGCTGTGATCCGTGACCCCGAGGCCCCCAGAGGGTGGCCGATGGCGATGGCACCTCCGTTGACATTGGTCTTCTCAGGGTCAAGGCCCAACGCCTTTTCCACAGCCAGATACTGGGGTGCGAATGCCTCATTTACCTAAAGCACCAGAGAAAAGACAGAACTCGTACAGCAGCTGTCAGCAGTACACGTGCAAACAAGGTTAAATGAGGTGAACTGCTCCTCCAGGTCCTTTTCAGGAAAACATTAAATGCTGTTGATAAAAGCATGTTCAGCCAACACGCAACTGTCAATCCAACCCTACCAAATTCAAATACTAAGCAAGTAGGAGGTGTATTTTATAAAAAAAAGGTACAGGATGCTCTGAGGCAGTGTGCCCATGAAGAGCCTGCTGCCCCGGCATAAAAAGACCCTGCTCACAAGTATGACTAATTAAAAACATGAGCAGTCCAGCCAATGGAGTAAAACATCATGTCACATGAGGATATTTTTGTTCCGTGGAATGCGATCACACCATTTCCAGTTTCCACGGGACTGAGATTTTTGTAGGGACTTCGCAGCAGAAACTGGAGGGACAGAGGTCAGGCAGGCTCCTGACAGGCAGGAACACCTACATGGTATGAGTGGAATCTTTCTGCTAAAAGGATCAGGGGTAAAATCACTGCTCCTGTAAAAACTTCTCACCTCTACCAAATCCATATCCTTCAGGGTCAGTCCTGCTTTCTTCAAAACCTCTGTGATTGCAGGTACAGGCCCTGTTAGGAAATCGTGTGCACAGTTAGTTAAATAAAAAAATGAATACATGAAGTCTGGGACACTTGTTTTACATAGGATACATTCGTAAAGCCTCATGAGATCCCCTCCCATGAACCTCTGTGCAGCCAAAAAAACTCTGGATATGCCACTCACCCGCTTTATTAGGTAGTAACAGAACTTCTAGATCTCAAAACTATTTGGTCCCCTTGTCAACATACATCCAGGCAAAGCTAAGAGTGTCACTATTGCTGCAAACTGATCTTTCAAGCCAAGAGAAGTGACAGTCCCCAGGCAAATAAAACAACTTCACAGTGGTTTTGAGGCATTCTCCTTTCCAGTACTCTTGGTTCTATTTATTCTTTTCTCGCAATTTGCAGCCTCCAGGTAAACAAAAATTTAAAAACAGGCTGCTCTGTTAGCAAACTCCAGAGTTTGCTGGTCATGTGCTTAGTTATGGGTATTGTTGTTTTGGTGTTCTTAAAATATCAAAAAATCTTCTAGCAAAAAGCCTAACATTTAATTCATTTATTCCAAACAATTAAATGCCCCCTCAGACCCAGGTCTTGGACAACTGAAGAAAGTAAGAGTTTGGGTTTTAGACTATTAAGAGTTTGGCAACAAAACTGTCCTCTGGAAGAAAGCTGCCTTCTATAACCTAATATAATCTACTAAGGGAAATTAATCCAAACACAGCTACCCAAGGAAACACACACTCAAAGAGTTCTGAAAGGGTTAATTAGGTACGTGCTTGTAGGAGAAGAATACTGAGATGTTAGGTGGTGACTGATCATTCAATTCTAAAGCATGAACAATCCTAAGTGCTACCACACCGCCAAAAAACGGTGTTGAAAACGCACAGCTCAAAGAATAAAAACAAAAATAAGTAGATTACCAAAGAGACACAAAAATTAAAAGAAGAAAGGGCCCATCTCAGAGCTCAGTGGAGTATCAGGGAGCCCCAGGCAGCTTACCACTAGACTCTAGCTGCATCTCATCAGGGAAGGATTTTAGTATGCCTGTTACGCATGAGAGTAATGGGAGGGTCTCATGTGGACAATAGAAAGACCCCTAATGACAGCCAAGTAAACTTTTTCCCCTTGTTCTCTTTTTTTAAATAATGAATTCTCTAACTGAGCACTGTGAGACAGGACTCCCTATCAGCATGTGAGAGGACAGTGGCGCAGACTGAGGTCCTGTTTGTCAGATCTGCTGCTGTCATGTCGATGAACCTCATCTGATCTCTTTGAGCTGCTGGGGACAAGCTGTGGTGTGAAGGAGTTGGGATACTAAGCGTTCCTCCGTATGATTTATGAAGTTTGTAAACAAGCTAGAAGAGTTGCCTGAGCTAGAGAGAATGGGCTGGTTTAGGACGCACAATGCCAGCGCAAAGTCTAGCGAAAGAAACCCTCCCTCCACATTAGCTTTGTGGAGGCTGTGTCAGTCAGACAGCCTGACCAGGAAAACAAACCTGACAATGCCTCATTTGCATTTCTGCTCACACACAGAACCAGCCAACAACAGCTCCTCTGAACAGAACGACAAGAGGAAAGTGGGATACAATGCTGTCTGCAAACTGAAGCGAAGGGAAAAATCCTGGGGTGTCTGGATTGGCTTTGAGGGATTGTTTGCACTAAGAGATACTTGGTGAGGAAACAGAAAATACGGGACTAAAACAACCAAGAAACGATTTGGTTTGCCAAGTAATACCTGAACAGATGTGTATGCTGGGATCCAAGCAGCTTGAGCCACTGAGTAACTGCTGAGAGGTGTTCACACAGCCACTACTCCATCAGCAAGAGGTGAGGAAGGCAACTCACAGTTACACATTTTATCATGGGATTTAGAGCTTACAGGAAACTAAAGTGAGTTTTAGGAGAAAATTGTTCCCAAAAAATGCCTGATTGTTTGTTTTCTCGACGAAAAGAGTGAAAAAGAGGAAGAAAGAAGAGGCTGGGAGACTGTGCTTGTGCTGTTACTACGGGTCAGACACTGCACACACCCTCCCAGCCAAACTGAGGAGCGAACCCACCGCTCTGCACAACAGGGATGGACTGACACAGTGGGACGGACAGCAGGACACACCAACACCTTCAGAGCCTCCAGCCTGAGCACACTGCAGCACCCTTTTCTTTCCTTTAGAACGCCCAAGACGAGAACATTTTCATGCTGCCTGATGCTATAAAATGACGTGTTTCATTGCCACTTACCAATGCCCATGATGGAAGGGTCACAGCCAGCTGAGTGATAAGCTACTACTCTTGCCAGAGGAGTAAGGCTGTGCTTTTTAAGTGCTGATTCACTGGCAATGACGACTGCACCAGCTCCATCACACACACCCTAGCAGTAAGAGAGAGAAACACTCCTAGTGAGAAAATACAAAGAAACAAAAAAATCCTCACACTCTTTAAACTAAACCCCCCAAAAAGGGCTTGAGTCTAAGATATAATATTTAACAATGTTTATTCAAAACAACAAAAGACAATCTTTCACTGTTCTGAGGAGGGGGAAAGAAAGTTAAATATAGATAAATGTTTAATGAATTCCAGTGTGTTAGAAAAGAAAACTAAGTTTTCCCTGCATTGGAAATATGATTCTGCAGACTTGCAAGAACACTATTAATAACGGATAATGTATGTGCCATTAATTACAAAAGATACTTTACAGACACCCACACTTACTGTGGCTGTGATCTATTTTAGGCATGAATTCAGAGTGTATGATCACAGCACTCCATCTGGCCTGAAGAACTTTAATCAATTAATTAAGATAATGACTGTAAGAGGAACAGTCCATAATGACACGCTGCTAAGCACTGAGTATATTCTGGGTAAGAGCAAAATGTGGTTTGGGGGAGAGAGGACAATAGCTGTGGTACAAAGATGAGCAGCAGGAGTATGCCCACTAAAAAAATAAAAGTTTAAAGCAAATGTTCAGTAACCACTGCTCCCCAAAAGTAGAGTGGCTACAAAACCACTGCAGCCACCAACTGCACAGCTCAAGGCTGATGAAGAAGTGCCAACGCCTCACTGCAAGATCAGTGGCAATCCACAGAATCAAATTTTAGGACTTAGGAGCTGACTGAAGGATCCCCTGGCATCTCAGGGTTTGAAGAGTCAGCCAGGGGCATTTAGCTGCAGAATTGGAAGTCATTTTCGTCAGGAGACACCACTGACAGCCAACTCAGTGAGAGATAAAAACAGTGGCTATAAACTTGGAGAACCACAGAGGGGACACCTGCCCAACCCAAGGGTCTGATGTACTCACTGAAGCATTCCCAGCTGTGACAGTTCCATCCTTTTTAAAGACACATGGGAGTTTTGCCAGTTGTTCCATAGTGGTCTGGGGTTTTGGGTGCTCATCCTTTTGCATGTTTTCTTTACCCTTTTTTGTCTTCACTTCGATTGGTGCCATCTCAGCTTTAAAGTAGCCAGCATCATTAGCTGCAACCACAAAAAAGAAAATAAAAGGACTCTATAAAAACATCAAGATGATTGCTCAGCATGACCAACACTCATATTTTCACGTGCACACAACTTCTGCTCTATTTGAACCAAAAGTTCTTGTGCTTTATTTTGTTGAAATAAATTGGTTTGGGTTTTATTGCTGGGGGTGTTTTTTTGGTTTTTTTTTATTTTTTAAGAAATTAGGCAAAAACCATACAAGTACACTCTCACACTTCTCCAAAGAAAGTCTCAAATACTGAAATTTTATTTCAGGTTTAAACAGCTGAACTCTTTTTGGTCTAGCTTTTGTTTGGTTTGGGGTTTTTTTTTTGTTAACCATTAGGTTTATTTTTAGCACGTATTCCCTTTTATTGCCGCTTTATTTTACAGCTCTGTCATTTCTCAGATGGCCAAGAGGTAAATCTCACTCAGAGAGGAATGTGGAAAAAGCTTTCTGAGCCACATTGTTTCTGTTGATAAGATACTGTATATACATCAAAATCCTATTCAAGGTGCTCCTCTAAAAGGCTCTCACTGTCAAGCCAGATGTCGGAATGGGATTCAGCTGCCTGAACAACCTGAGACAATTCAAGACATTGTAGGTATCTAAGATGCCCAAAAAAGCATCTGGCTGTATCACCTAATATAACATTAGACAGAGATTAAAAACTAAGACACTGAAAAATTGTCAGATCTGATGTTGTTTAGCTACCTCTGGGCTTCTCAATAAATTCCTCAAAACCTTTTCCTTTCCTGATTAGACACAGGGCTCTCTCTTTACTGTGGGATAAGATGATCTGGTCCTAAAGGCAGCAATAAAAACAGCAAGGTAAAATCCTAGAAAACAAGAAAGTTTCTAGCGAAAGCTCCAGGAATGGCAGGAGTTAGGTAACAAGAGGAACAAGCAGAAAAGGTAATAAACGATGAAAAAAAGTTATAAAAAGCACTTCCAGACCCATTGGAAACAATACAAAATCTTCTTTCAAGAGTGTATCTGTTAAAATGCACTGTCATTAGAATCTAAAACCATGCTTAGATCTCTCCTTCTTATGTTCACCTTTGGCTTGCAATGTGTGTAGAGTCCCACTGGCCATTGCACCTTCTACCGGTTTTTGGCCTGAACTTCACAGTAACTGAATCACAGAAATCCAGGATGGTTTGGGTCAGAAGGGACAATAAAGTCTATCTTGTTCCAACCCCCTGCCATGGGCAGGGACACCTTCCACTGTCCCAGGCTGCTCCAAGCCCCGTCCAGCCTGGCCTTGGACACTGCCAGGGATCCAGGGGCAGCCACAGCTGCTCTGGGCACCCTGGGCCAGGGCCTGCCCACCCTCACAGACAGCAATTCCTTCCCAAGATCCCATCCAGCCCTGCCCTCTGGCACTGGGATGCCATTCCCTGTGTCCTGTCCCTCCAGGCCTTGTCCCCAGTCCCTCTGCAGCTCTCCTGGAGCCCCTTCAGGCCCTGCCAGGGGCTCTGAGCTCTCCCTGGAGCCTTCCCTTGTGCAGGTGAGCACCCCCAGCTGTCCCAGGCTGGCTGCAGAGCAGAGGGGCTCCAGCCCTGGAGCAGCTCCGTGGCCTCCTCTGGACTGGCTCCAGCAGCTCCAGGTCCTTCTTATGCTGGAGGCCCCAGAGCTGAACACCTCTGAATTACAGCTTTGGGCACATAAACCACCCAGAGAACAGTTTAAAACACAGCTCCTAAACAAACACCCCCTCTTCAGATTCCATGTGCTCCGGCTGTTCAAGCGTTCAAGAACAACATTTGAATTGCAAGAGAAAGAAAAAGGATTTAGATGAATTACAGCACAGGCTGGCACACAAGAAGGATGTGGGTCACTGTGGAAGACTGTTCTGCCGTGCAGTGGAAAGAAAGGAGGGCAGTCAGGCATGCCTGGGACAATGCTGCATCCCACCAAAGGGGCACCAACAAACGACACTCACCAACAGGAATCCTGCTCAGGCAGGAGGTGACCCGTGACTGGCCAATGCCTCAACAGCTATGGAATGTCCCTGAGGAAGGCACAGGAAGGCAGCGGGAAGGGGCTCCTACTTAACCTGCTGAGGGGTACAACACCTGACTCAGTACACTTCCAAAGTCAAACCCCCTAAGAGTGGGTTATTTGTACCATGGGGCCAACAAAATCAGAAATTACAGTATGCAAACAGAAGGACAAATTACACCAAGAGCCAGAGAAAACCTGAGAACACTGAATCAATGCTAAAACCTGACTAGACTTGAAACTGGTGTTGCATAAACACTTCCACTCCTCGATTTACTCACCAGCTTTGCACCTCTGCTGCGTTTTGAGTGCGTATCGGTCACAGTCCTCTCGAGAGATGCTGTATTTTGCAGCCAGGTTTTCAGCTGTCAGTGCCATAGGTATTTTAACATGGGTATCTGTTAGGGCTTCCCACAATGTGTCTTCCAACTGCACGGAACATCAGAAGAAGAAAATCAGGAAGCACAGCAATACTCTGTTTATTACTGACAGATTCTAACTGCTCAGCAGCCTCCTGGAAACTAAAGTCTCTCTGTAAACTTAATTCAGGTTACCTACAGATAATTTATTGATTTATTAGCACAAACATTTCCCACAGTATTCACTTAGGATTTATCTTCAGAGGAAAATGTAAAGATAACTTACCTGTCAATGAACTTAACTTCAAGTTTCCACTTTTGAAAACGAGAGATGCTCCCAGCTGGGAGGTATACGTGTTCTTTACCCGTCTGTCTACCTCCTGCCAGCATTACTAGCCTTGCCTAAACTGTGTGTGCCTCTATTTCACAGCCTCTGACATTCCGTAAATAGTGCTTGCATGGCATGTACAAAGTGAACTAAATTTTGTGTCTAAGAGTCTACTGGTATGCTTAACAGAGAACAGGAACTCAAAAATGGTTTTGGAAAAGCTGGAAAACCGGCATGCTTAACAGAATTGCCTGAACTTACTGTTTTGATACTGTCTGAATATTAGATAAATGCTTTAAACTGCTAAGTCTAGATCTAATCTCCAATCATTTCATTTGCAAGGACTTAGTGCCTGTACTCCTGATAATAAACATTGCTTTGCTCAGAAAACAAAAAAAGTACCAGACCTTGAGTTCTGCTCCCAATCTGGTTCCAAACCGAACCTTTCGGACTGCGTAAGGAGCCTGGCTCATGCTTTCAGCTCCGCCACACAGAACAACTTCTGAGTCATTCAGGCATATTTCCTGTTAACACAGAAAAACAAAACAAAACTAGGATTTAGCTTGCTGTTGGAGTAAGGAGATAAGAACTGTTTTAAAAAGAGAGGTTGTCACCTACAAAGCAACTAACTCAGAATGAATCCGAACTCAGTTGTGTGTGTGTATTTATGAAGGTTCACCCTTTCGTTAAGGTTAGGGTCTGTCTCCTTCATGCCATGTCCCTTTCTTTTCCTTTCAGCAAGGAATGACTGTAACCATGAGGGAAGAAGAGAATATGGCTGTGCACACATGACAGAGCAGAGGAACAAAGACATTAGGCATCTGCACGCTTGTGTGGTTTGGATCACAAATGGTTGAGCTTGGTGGTTTTGAGGTCCCGCTCTTCTCAAAAGGAACACAGATTAAAACTTCAAAGCCTGAAGTAAGACCTTATGATTTGAAAAAAAAGGGACATAATTTTAGGAGACAATAGCTAGGTAGCTGCCAAAATAAGTACCCAAAACACACTAATTCATCAATAGCAAAGCACACAAAACCTAAAAGCCCCAATTCTCGAATGCACCATCAGAGCATTCAAGAATAGTGCTTCCTTAAAATGATTTACAGAGTTGGACTTTCGAGGTTATTTATGAACTAGAATGAAAGAAAATTAAATTACCCTCGAGAAGCTGTGGCTGTCCCTGGATCCCTGGCAGTGTCCAAGGCCAGGCTGGATGGTGCTTGGAGCAACCTGGGATAGTGGAAGGTGTCCCTTCCCACGGTAGAGGGGTGGAACTGGGTGACCTTTGATGTGCCTTCCAACCCAAACAGTTCCATGATTCCGTGATCTTGATATACATTTGAGATTTCTAATTAATAACTTGTGTGCAGCAGTATGTGCTGAGATGCTTCCTATAGTTACTAAAACCTCTGTGAGCATCTAAGCAGCACTGGCTGCATGGATGAAATGCCATCTTTGAAAAGGACCTCACCACCACACTTTCAGTAAGTGGTCACATTCTCCAGCACATTTTTTCAGTGTGGACGAGTGTGTGTATGGCCCTTGCAAAAAGCACTAGGAAAAACAGTCAGGTGGCTGTTATTGCAAAATAACTCCATATTTTTGACATTTTTTTTCCCTAGAGGATCAGACCTAAAATAATTATTTAGCCAAGGAAAACCAAAAAAATCCCACAAAACAGTCTGCCTGTTCAAGTATTCATAAAAGCAATGTATAAGCAAATGAAATACAAATCCCTGTACTACTCAATGGTTTTGGCCAACTCCTCAAAGAGAAGTTGACTCTCTTCTATTTTAAAAGAAGTAACACTGTAAATTACCTAACCCAGGACAGGTTTGGATCTTTGAACAAAAGCACACTTAATAAGCACAGGTTGCTGCTTACACAGCTAGCCAGGTGAGAATATAAACACTGATCAAGAGATGAAAGACTCCTGAAGTCCAGTAATTACAGTCCAAACAAACAGGACTGTGGGATGCAACTACCGCACAGCTGAGCTCCATTTCACCAGCTAACACCTGCTGCACTCCTCATATTAAACTAGAAAAATCGCTACAATACTTGGATTTTAAAAACCAGCCACACAGTGTGGCACTCCACCAAAAATCCATGTCGAGACTCACCCCAAACACAGAGGACACGTGTTCTGCATGTTAACAGCCTGACAAGAGTCACAACTAACACAGAAATACAGCTTTGTACCTGGCAGCCATTGGCAATGGACTGGAAACCAGAGCCACAGAGCCTGTTGACGGTGAGGGCTGGGACGGACACGGGAACTCCCACGCGCAAACCAACGTGTCTCGCAATGTAGGCCGCATCTGAGGAGCTCTGCAGGCAGAACAGGCCAGAGGTTTTGCCACACTCTCATTGATTTGGAAAGCAAAAAAGTCTTGGTGAAAAGTCAGAATGGTGTAATCGCATCCCTGACGGGAGACAGTGTATGTTTAGCAGAAATCCCACCACTCACAAGAAGCACTTTGATTCAGTTCAAGAAGACACCATCCTACAGGATCTGAAAGTGTCACTGTCTTAACGTGCATTTTAAAGAAAGTGTGTGTTAAGTCAGCAACTTAATGTTCTTTATTTTCAAAACAGCATCCACACAGCAGGCTGAAACAAGGGCAGATCCTGGCTGGCAAGCCTCAATTATTTTAAGGTAAATTAATATTGCTCAGGCTAACAGGGGAAGGCCTCCCAAAACCAGAGAGAATGCTTATGCTCTTGGGGAACATGCTCTAAACTAAAATGTGTTATAAAGACAAAGTTCTGTCCACGGTGCTACAATACTAATGCAAGTTCAGAAAAAAAAATTAAAATTAATCAAGCCACTTCTGCTGAAGAAGGGGAGTTTGAAATAAGTCATACATTCATAGTTAATTAAACTTAATCAAACAATATCAGTAAACCAGAATTTAAAAAAAAAATCTACTGGGATAGGGAAGTATGATGCAAAGGAATAGAAAAATACTTTCAAAATTAAAAGAAACTTTATCAGGAGATTGCTACTTTTTATGTGAAAGTACTACAAGAGATTTGAATACGGCAACTCTTTCCTAGGCCACAGACAGCTCTTACAAAATTAAAAAGCTGAACAAAAGAAGATGAGATGGTAGCTGTAGGAGACAGAATAATTTAAAGCTATTCTTTTGGCTGAAAATCCAAAGAAGGAATACTGCCTGTTTCTTCACTTACTGTCTTAGTTACTTGTTTCTTCTGCATCCCTGAAACACACAGCACAAAATAAAAGTCCCCACCCTTAATAATAATGGTGAAATCAGAACACAAAGGAAAAAAAGCAAGCCAGAAATGTTCTTTGCTGTCTTGCCTAGAACAAAGATCCTCCTCTGTATGTGTGGGTAACTGCAGTTTTGCAACGCATATAGCAGCATCCTCCTCACAAGCTCTTTGGAAAAGACACAATTGTTCAAATGTCTCTGCCAACCAAGGCATGTAGCCTTCCAGCTCAAAGAAAACTCATATTCATTCAAAAAAAAATTCTATAGAAAACACGAGAGAAATGGACTCAAATTACTTACAGGCTTGACACAGAAAGGGATTTATACAACCCAGTGAAAAACCACTGATCACTGAGTCACACAGCTCCAGCCAGTGAAACAGGGGAAATGTACCTGGGATTACCAACTAACCAGTTAATTGATATATATTTTTAGGAGGTCAGCTCGTCCTTGTTTAAACTACCTCTGGCACTACAAACAGCAAGCTAAGCCTTGTTCCCAGTAGTGCCACAAATCACACAGGATACATCCCTCAAACACGAACAGGAAACACTACACAGCAAATCGCTACTCATCCCTTTCACTTCCACCCCTTGGGCTGCCAGCCAGAGGCAGCTATCTATAGGGCCACACCGAGGGTGCCTGAAATAGCCCCTGAGCAGCAGATTTTTCCAGGCTACCAACCTGCATGACGTTGCCCACGATGACGCTGTCGACAATCTCGGGAGGGACCTTGCCCGCGGCCAGCGCGGCTCGAGCGGCATGTTCTGTCAGGTCGGTGGCCGAGAAATCCTTCAGTGATCCCCCGTAAGCCCCAAAGGGAGTGCGCTTGGCCGCAACGATGAACACACCTGCAACGGGGGCAGAAATGACCCACAGTGAACACACCTGCAACGGGGGCAGAAATGACCACAGTGAACACACCTGCAACGGGGGCAGAAATGACCACAGTGAACACACCTGCAACGGGGGCAGAAATGACCCACATGTCCAGGACCTTGCACTCAGGGGAGCTCCAGTCAGCCTCCAGTGGGTAACACCCTGAACCCACACAAAACTTTTTAAGTACAGGCAACATGGACGCAAGAAGCTCAAGATAAATAATGCAATGGTGCTTTAGACGGGGAAGGGATGGAGAATTAAGAGTCAGGAAGAAAAGCTGGGAAGATTCCGGAAAGATCCTCTTCCCACAGTGATAAAAAAGGTAAGGCTAGATACAAATGTGGACTTGGAGAAGGCTGTCACATACAGCAAACATTAGTGCTAGTGCACTAAAAGCATGCCAGTAACATCTAGGAAACGCTGTAGCAGACAGCTGTGAAAAAATCAGATGAGGAACAGTGTTTTTAGCAAAGAGGCCATTCCCTCATGCTAAAAAAAATCAGCATGTTTTTGGTTTATATTCTGAAACAGTTTTCACAAAGGAAAAAGAAACAAAAACCAAACTATAAACCAAAACAAACCCCCACTTTTGATATGCATTTCAACTTTGATTCCTTTAGCTTAGGAGGAAAAATATTCCCTAATCAAAAAAATCACGCTCCTGCCGGAAATATACACGCCACCTAAACTGCTTTAGCATGAATATTCCAGTTTCTGAGAAGAAAATCCAGTTTTCACTAGGCAGGAGACCATGTGGAAGCACATGCGTACAAATGCAGGGGCCAGGAGCAATCAATACAAATTCCAGCTCGGGAGAAGCCATCTCTGAACCAAAGCAAACATCTCCTGGCTGCCTGTCACAGCGGCTCTCTGCCCCCACGTGCGAAAAAAAAGTGGGAGGCAGGCTGTGAACTTTCCCCCAGATGAACAACATCGCTCACAACCCCTGTTTCCACAGCTCCCATCAAACACCCAGCTATTTTAGGTAACACTGCAGGGACATACACAGATGTAAGAACGCAGGCAAATGGAAATGCCTGCTCACTAAGCTGCTCATGAACACTGATTTCAGGTCATCTGATCCCTATTACTTTGCTGTTTTCTCAGAGAGAGGGTGCTCCTCCATCTCGGATGTATTTGGATCCCAGGCTGCACGACTGCTAGAAAAGGACATTCCAAACTGGTCAAGGTCAAGGTTGCCCACTGACAAGGACCTGAGCACAGGGTAGGGATCTAAAATGTGCAGGGAGGATGCTCAGAATCATATCACAGAATGGTCTGGGTTGGAAGGGACTTTAAGGATCACCCAGTTCCAACTCTGCCACGGGCAGGGACACCTTCCACTATCCCAGGTTGCTCCAGGTCCCATCCAACCCGGCCTGGAACATTGCCAGGGGTGGGGCAGCCACAGCTGCTCTGGGCACCCTGTGCCAGGGCCTCAAGGCAAAGAATCTCTTCCCAATACCCAGTCCAAATCTTCCCTCCTCAGAATACCTTTGCTGCAGCAAAACAGGCCCTGATATTCACACTGTTCACCACTCTTCCTGTCCACTGATTCCCTGCCTTCTCCAGATGGTGCCAACCCTAACTGACTACAAAGCTTTGCTGCAGACCAGCCTGGGGACCTGACGAAGCTAAAAGAACTCTTTCTCCTCCCTTTTGGCCAGGTTGCCAGTTATCCACATTATTTGTTCAGTCACCTCCACCGTGGCGTTGCCTCATGAACAGTCCAGGGGCGAGGACGGAACTTTGCCCTTAAACATTCCCTTCACAACAACATCCCTCTCTCTCTTTCATGGAGACTGCTCACTGCTGCCCACTTCCCAACAGGACCATGGGGCCAATAAACCAGGGCAGGTCACACAGCAGAGGCAGCTGAACACTAACCCAGACTCAGCAGAAGATGAAGGGCTCGTTTTCACCTGGATCAGTTCTGGGCCTGAGTTCACCTTCTGGCTGCTCAATACAACAGTAACTCAAGACAGAGAGAAGGCTGGACTGAACCAGTAAGAGGAGAAGATGAAGCAGCAGCAGCACAGTCTGTGTTATGCTGAATTAAACTGAACACAGACACTCCCTAAGGGTACGTAACTCCAGAGCCTGCCAAATTTTGCTTGACTGGAGAGGCACCTACAAATGCTACTCCCTCCACAGAATTTCAGTAGGGGCAACAAGGGGTGGCTGAAGTCCTGACTGAAAAACTCTTGNCAGAAGATGAAGGGCTCGTTTTCACCTGGATCAGTTCTGGGCCTGAGTTCACCTTCTGGCTGCTCAATACAACAGTAACTCAAGACAGAGAGAAGGCTGGACTGAACCAGTAAGAGGAGAAGATGAAGCAGCAGCAGCACAGTCTGTGTTATGCTGAATTAAACTGAACACAGACACTCCCTAAGGGTACGTAACTCCAGAGCCTGCCAAATTTTGCTTGACTGGAGAGGCACCTACAAATGCTACTCCCTCCACAGAATTTCAGTAGGGGCAACAAGGGGTGGCTGAAGTCCTGACTGAAAAAGGACTCTTTGTCCTTTGACAACTCTTCCTAAATTTTAATTAATTAGTTCTGTTCTACATTATCACAGCAAGATTCCAGCGTCTCTGCCATTTTCCAAGGTGATAAACATTGGATGAGAGCAGAACAGTATCAAATGCATAGAGATCTGAAAACTTTTGGGGCAAGAAAGCAAAGGTCACTCTGAATCCTTACCAAACACTGTATTTGAGAAATCTTTTAAACAGGTTTTGTTAACCACTTGCTGCCAAACAGGGAACTGAAACACTATTTAATCCTCCAACATATCTCAAATGTGCTTGGTATGAAAATAATTCTTCATCAGATCCTATTTTGAAAGCCTAGAAAACAATCAATAACATAAAAAAGGAAATTAAGAAGCAAGAACGGTATATGAAAGTATTGTGGCTTGAGATGAGACAAAATCCTGCAGCGGGCACAGAAAACTAAGATGAAACGACATGGGCAAGGTGCTCTCTGTCCTATCCAGCTCAGCAGAACCATCAGAACTAATACAACGCTGACTACACAGGCTTTAGCACTGCAACCTCACACCGTGACTGACACGTACATTATTATTTAGGCGCAGTCTGTCAACTACCAAAGTGCTGTCAAATAGATAAAAAGCCCTATTGCAATAAACATCAGTTTTGTTGTCATACAAGAGCGGGTCTTAAAGGGTGTGTTTACCTCATTTCTAAGAGTCACAGAATTTAAACCATGTAGAGCATAAATTAGTTTTTTGCACCAAACACTTTCAGGAGCTGTTGCAACTTAAAGAGTTTATTCTGCACTGTCAGTGCTAACGCAGGCAGGGCCTGGATGTGACAACAGAGACTTCCAGTCACTGACATTTCAGGTGTCACTTATAGTCACTGCACGTAAACAGAGAATCACAGAATTACAGAATCATCCGGGTTGGAAAAGACCTCTAAGACCGGAGAGTCCAACAATTCCCCCAGCACTGCCAAGGCCCCCACTGACCCGTGTCCCCAAGCGCCACATCCACACAGCTTTTAAATCCCTTCAGGGATGGGGACTCCACCACTGCCCTGGGCAGCTGTGCCAGGGCTGGACAACCCTTTCCATAATAAAATTGTTCCTGATACACAATTCAAATTCCCAGTTATATGACAGACAGGCGTCTCTTGCCATGCATTTGTTTGCAGCACAACTGACTCGAGCACTGCAGGGAGCCAAACACTGAATTCCTGCACAAAGTGGTGCTGAAGGCAGAGGCTGTGACTGACACTCTCCGACCCCCTCCTCACCTTCTGCACCCTCTCCCCAGCCTGTGCTCCCCATTCCCACCCTCTGACCAC
>VYZQ01032824.1:1719-25013 GCA_013400655.1 Mystacornis crossleyi | reverse complement strand
TGGTAATAGAATACACTGTAACCCAGGACACACTCATATATAGCTTGGGAGCAAAGGAAAATTTAGGCTCCTTGAAACTAAACAAAAAACTCATGGGAATCTCATCATAATTGTACTTCAAATAAAAATAGTGATGAATATTTGCATTTTGCTTAGCTGAGATGGCCCTTGGAGAGACAAAAAGGAGCAGAGACATGATGATAGATAGAATAAAAAATGCAGTTTTGTGTGGGTTGATGCTTATTGTAGGCTCATTTTTATTTATAACCCCTTCCATAAAAGAGATTCTATATGTGTAAAAAGCAGCCATAATAATTACTGACCCTATTAAGTTGATATTTGTAATATCTCAAAAACATTTTTGAAAGTGCCTTAAATTGCCCATGAGCTGTACAACATATAAGGTGATGGAGTGATAAAATGCAAATACATTTTGGTGAAGCTTGCAAGAGCTATTTGTATAAAACCAGAAATGCACATATAAATTGGCTAATTGATCACTGGACCAGAAAAATTTTAAATGTTTAGATTGGCTTTCCTTGTTCTGCAGCTTGAGACTGCAAGTTATTTTCTCTCATTCAAAGGCTTATTTATAAAATCAGCTTTGACAGGACTGGGAGTCTATCTCCATTGAGATACTGTGTGACCTCAGGCTCAGGGAGAGAATATGAAAAGACAGAATAGCATGGAAAGAGGAGGGGAAAATGTGGAACAGCTAGGTGGAGGTTGTTGTGGGGAGCAGAGTGTTTGGGTTTGGTCACAGTCTCTCTATACAGTGAAACAGGGCTTTCAGTAATCTGAAGGCAGGATGGACTCACCCACTGATATTTAGAGAGGGCAGGATCTGAGGATCTCTCAGGCAGTTTCTGTGTCAGTATTCCAGAGACAGGGAGGTATGCAGAAAAAGTGAGTAATGGAGACTGGGATACATAACAGCTAAGTTTTGATGTAGAAAAGTTAAATTCCTATACCTCTGCATGTTTCCCTTTGTCTTTTATAGCTATTCATCTGCTCGAGCTTGAGCATCTAAAGGTGAGCTGAATTCCTTTGTTAGATCTGATTTCTCCTTGTAGACTATAAAAGAATTTATGGAATAATGTCACGCTTAGACAGCTAAAATAAAAAATTAGATTAGATTAGAGAAATCCCATCTTAAAGTTGCTTAAAACCAAAACAACTGGTGTGTAATATGCATAGTAAGACAGTATTTTCAGAATGTCTTGCATATATATGTGTTTATGTGCATACACGCATTCATGGATCCGTACACATACAATTACAGCTCTTAATGACACCAGAATGAAAATAAATTAAAGAGGCACAATGAAACTGCAAATGGCAAGTGGGACTAAGGAGGACAAACTATTAGTTTGGAAATTTTCATTTTTTCATCTGCACTCTGTTATTTTAAGAAGACTGATGGCTGAAAAATGACATATGAAACCGTCATTTTTATCTCTTAATAAAAAAGACTAAATTCACATCAAAGATGAACTTGGTGGTAGATTTCTTTGAAATCTGTATATTTAAGCTAGGATTTCTGAACAAACCTGCCATATCTATTCTATACGAGATTCTCTGCAAATTTGTTTGCTTTTGTTTTTGTTGGTTGGTTGGTTGGTTGGTTGGTTGGTTGGCTGGGCTTTTAAAATTTCGTCTTGCTACTCTTCTGGCTTTCTTTGTTCCATCCAGGAAAAGAAATGTAATGTCCATAGGAAAAGAAAACCTGGGCAGATTTGTTGGTATAAAATGTCTGTTTAGTAAGGCAAGTACAGTTCCGTAAAGGAAGTACATTGGATGGTAGCTATGATTCTAGTTCAAACAAATTTCTTTTCAAACTTAGTGAAGTAAAGTATCCATCATGAATGTTTGCAGCTTGTTCAGACAAATCTTCTCTCAGACTTTTATTTCTGAATCATTTTAGTATCCTGACCAAACCAAAATATATTACCCATACATCACTAAAAAGCATCTGCTGAAGCCCTGACACTGAAAAATCCAGGAAGGTCTCAAAAGCCCGTGCTTTTGGCTACAGTTAAATCTAGGGACTATCACCTTAAGGCTTGGAGGAAACACAAACAACATTATTAAAAGCCTTGATAATCTTTCATGAACAAGATAGATTTTCAGATGCTTGGAAGGTGCTCAGAATGACAAAAGACTTTAATAAGAGGACACTGAGATGTGCATTTGCTGGAATCACATTTCCCCTCTATTTTAATTATCAGTTCACTGAAAGATTTAAATGAAATAATGCAGCAGATTAAATGGCTTAGCCAACTACTAAACTGAAACATCTATGCCTTGAGAAAACATTGGTTGAATGCTTAACACAAAAAGCCATACTAATGGAGATAAAACTAATATGTGAGGCAACGAGCTTGTGGTTTAGTGTTGAGGGGACAGCCAGACAGAGCAACAGGATTCTAAGATTTAATACACAATTAAATGACTCACCTATCCAAAGTCCAAAGTCTTGACTACTGTTAGTGATATCTGAAGTTTTGGCTTTGGGGACTGTTTTTCTCTACATTTTTGTCTTTACTTGCCCTCACTCGAGGTTACACTCAGAATAACTATAAACAAGTAACATCTTAAACTACCAAAAGTTGTAACCCAACCTGTTTTGTTCCTGAATAAAGAAACCTGGGCTTGAATTCCCTTTTTCTTTCATGGGGAAAAAACGATTACTTTATCACTGTCAGACAATCAACATCAGATATTATAGTTAAAAATTAAACAGCAACACTCAAACATATTTTAGAGCAAAGAGAAATACATGAGGAGATCATGGGGAAAAGATACAGTGTCTGATGATTCATGCAGTGAAATCCATGAGACTGTCCCCCATGCAATTCATTACAGCAGATCTGTGGGATCCGTGGGAGTGACTTAACTATTGGCTCACTGACTCAATTTGACTCAGCTCTCATGTTGAAAAGTGTAGGCAAAACTGTAATTTCAAATTCCAGCAACAATTTTCTAAGAAGCTTTCTTGTGTGAACATTAGTCAGCGACCCTAACCTTCTTATTTTTAATGCAAAATTAATTTTAATACAAAATTTTTAATACAAAACTGTCTAATTGAGTAGATAAAATTGCTAGGTTTTGAAATGTACTAGGCTTTGGGGATTCAGCACTAAGAACAGGACATGACCCACAAAAGTTAGACCCCTTTTTTCCTCTGGTAGCATTATGACAGTTATACAACCAAGTCCCCGGAAGAAACTGAGATGAGATGTTTTGGACTGCATATATTTCTCACCAGCAAGCAGTTTAAATCCTTGGTTAATGCAAAGCATTGACTTCTACTAATAACACCTAATCTGCAGAAATCAGCTCAAGATCTAAGATCTGGCATTCCTCTTTATTTTAAATGCCTTATTAGTTTTCAGTGCATATCTTCAGTCCTAAGGAATGAGTTTGCGTAATATTATTTAGCACACTCTTTAAAAATCTTCACTGTATTTGCTGTTAGGAGCATTTTACCTATAAAAGTGAGTGTAAGCACACTTGAATCTAGTTTCTGCTATCTGCCAAAACACCTTAGTTTTGAAGCCACTGCTGATAACCCTTTTTATTGTGTTAGGTTATATTTCCAGTTTTTTATTATTTTATTCAATGATTAATTATCAGTTTACTTATTTCCTGATAATTTTCTTTATGCTTTTCTTGTGAAGTCCACCTTCATTTTTCTGGTACAATATATTGAAAAACAAACTAGGAAATGTTCAGATAAAACCAGTTTCCATTCTCTGTGACACTACTGAAACAGTCTCTATATTCCAGCTTTGTAACCATCAGGCAGAGCTGTGTATTTGGGGCCTGCTCCTACAGAGTTAATATCAAGGAAAAGTAATTACTGAAAAGGACAGCTAAGGTGCCTCTACCATATAAAATTAGACACAAAATTATGAAAATCATTTTATATAAGACCACAAGTACTCATCCTTTTATGTGAAATAGCAACATAATTCTTTTCACAGAGTCATTTTGAGCAGGTTTCCTTTGAGTAAATGGAAATACATTGCTTATTTTTTAATCCTGAAGGGGACTGAATGCAGTTTCATGAAATTACGTTTTTTTATTCAAGGTTATATTTGATTGAAGATCATGATAGTTTCTTCTGGAAAAGCTAAGTGGAGTATTTCTTACAGAATACTTTGGCCAGTGAGGAAAACTTCCTTCTAAAAGTAATTTTCAGTAATTGGTAGACAGACCTTCTTAATGGTTTCTTAAAATCTTTTCTTTTTCCTCTTAATAAAAATAGAAAGTTTGGATATGAAATGGTGTCATGATCTAAGCCCAGCTGGAAAATAGGCAGTGGCTCTCTCAGTTCTGTCTCTCCCCCCACACACCCCAGTGGAGCAGGGGATAAAATCAAAGTAAAACTTGTAGATTGAGATAAGAACAGTTTAATAATCAAAATTAATGTAAAATACAATAATAATGGCAAGTGATAATAGAAAGAGAAAAAGAAGTACAATGCAATTGCTCGGCACCTGCTGACTGACACCAGAACCCCCCTTCCTGAACCTGGACTGGATGTGCTTCTGGGTAACATCCCCCCAGTTTATATACTGGGCATGAGTTACTATAGTGTGGAACATCCTTTTGGTCAATTCCATCACCTGTCCCAGCCAGGATCCCTCCTAGTTTATTTTGCATCCCTCTTCACTGGCAGAGCACGAGACAAAAGGAAAAAAAGTCCTTACTTAGCAAAACCCAAAACATCAGTGTGTTATCAACATCACTCTCATAACAGCTACTGAGAAAAAAATAACTCTATCCTAGCTGAAACCAGGACATAAGGTAGAAAGATTTCGAAGAATATCAACGGTAGGGACATTAGTGATTTAAAGCTTTGCAAAAATAACCCTAAGAAACTCCCTGTCTGTCCAAGTAATGAGATCCAGCATCTCTTTGCTTTTAAAATGGCATTCATTTGGAGTAAATATCACACTGGAACAATCACAAAAGCAAACAAAAGAGTCTGATTAGATTATTTTGGTCATCTTCCAGAAAATGCAATATTGTTCTCTAATGGATGTTGTCCAAGAATGTGTCAACCCACTTTGAAGTCTCTGTCAGTTACACTTGGGAACTAATTCCACTGGGAGTTTAGTTACTTCACTTAAATCCTTCAGGATTATGATTCTTTTTTGTTTTTAATTTTGATTTTGAAGATTTTGAGGGACCAGTCAACTCTTTCTCTGATCTGCTACTCTGCATGGAAAATGATCTGGAATGCTATCTAGAGTAAGCTGGATGCAGCTGTCACTACTGCCACTGGTGGTTAAGGTTCAAGTAGGGGATGTGGAAGGAGAGCAGTGGGGGGACCACCACAATGTATCAGGAGAGTCTGTTCTATCTTCCCTTTACCCACCCTTTGCAAAGAAGAAGACAGAAAATATATCTGCCCTGAGCTTTCTCTCCTGGGGGCTAAAAAAAGCCAGCTCCCTCAGCCTCTCCTCATACATCATGTGCTCCAGACCCCAAACATCTCAGTGGACTCCTGCTGATCTTGTTCCAGCCTGTTAATGCCTTTCCTGTGTGGGGAAGCTCAAGGCTGGGCACTGGACCCAGAATGGCAGTCCAAAAAAAAAGGAGGTCAGTCACTTCTCTTGACCTGCTGGCTGCACTCCTCTGTATTTTAATTTAATATAGTTTAATTTAGAGTATTTGATGAATACCCATAGGCATTCATTACTGAGAAAGCACCTCTTCTTTCTAAACTGTAAATAAAATGCATTTGTCAAGTGGCTATGTATCTGACTATGATAACACAAACCCCGGGAAACCAAATTCATGGATATATTATAGTCAAAGATAAAAAAAGGTTACTTTTCTATCTTGGCTTCTAAGTTTTCTTTCATCTAGAAACATTTCTGAGAATCAATAAATTCCTATCAATGTATAAAACTAGAAGTTGACTCTTTTAGAAAATAACAAATGTTAGAAAAACATTTAATCACAGAAATTTGACCTGTGGGAACTGGTTATCATCATGCTCAAGCAAGCGGGAGAAATTATGTGTAGTACAAAATGCAGAATTGCATGAATGTAAATTCATGTCATGGGTTAGCATAGCTTGAAGTTTTAGTTAAGGGAAAAAATATTCCACCAGCCAAGGAAGTGATGTTTGTTGCAGAGGTGTTGTAACTTCCTCCAGAACTTGATAGAAGCAATCAATTGACTAATCTGGATATTCACAGCTCTATTAAGCCACTCAGAAGCCGATTACACCTCTGTAAAGACATCATTTAAAGACAGACAAGGCGGGAATCTCTCTCTTGCTTTTCCGGTGTTGGCACAGGTAACTGAGGGCCCGCTCAGCCCAGTGGGCTGGACTGGCTCAGTGGAGCCCTGCTGGGCCCTGCCTGGGCGAACCTGTGGGGTTGGGCCGGGGCCATGGCCCTTCTCCGTCTCGGCCCTGGTGGGGCTGGGCCTCTCCCAACACAGCTCGGCTCGGCTTAACATCACAGCTGTTCCCGCTCCACTAGAGCAGCCCTGCGGCTCTGCGCAGGCCAAGATGTGCCCCTCCCCCACCCTNTATCATTACCATGTGAATGTTCTGAAGGTTTATACTGACCAAAATCATAGTCTGTTATTCTTAGTGCTAGCTGGATAAAAAGGGGGAGGTGCTGGAGGAAAAAGGGAGTTTTTGCTTTAATTTCTTCTTATTTCTTTTTAGTTTTTAGTTCTAATAATAAGCGTCTTTAATATTCTTTAAGTTTGGTGCCTGCTTTTCATTCCTCCGTATTCTTATCTCGCAGAAGGTGAAAAATGCGAACAAAACCACTACAAAGACAATTTTTCTGTCTTTGAGACTGATGTAAATATTGAACTTTCATATTACAGCTGATGTAATTTTTTTTTAGTAAAATGCTCGTAAGTAAAGAAGTAAATCTGAATCTGATATGAAAATCAAAAGCCTATGATATATTTTTTCTTTAAAATTTATGATCATGACAGATTGTATCTGAAATAGATTTGGCAAAGAAATGGTAATTATTGATAATCCCTGAACATTCACATGGTAATGATAAGAAAAAGCATCATGAGGCCTCTTTAAAAAAGCAATAATTGCATTCCAGGGTCATTATGGAAAATACTGTTTTTATGATTCCTTTAATTTAATGATCAGTAGCTACAATTTGTTCTTGCAATTGCAATCTACACTTCATCTCTCTGCTAGTCACAAATTTTTCATCCTTTTCTTCTTCTCTTTGTCTGAAAATGCAGGTATTCCATGTAAATTATGGTTCACTGTTAAACAAGTAAAGTTGATGCCACTGTTGCTGTTCAAATAAAATTGTGACAGAAGAATCCAAATTTCCCGATTCACACTGTGGGATTTCTCATCATATTTTTGTTGTCTCTGAAAATAAATGAAGCACTGCAAATACAGTTCAAACATGTGGTGTTGATGAACTGCACACCAGTAAACACCCTGTCAATGGCATTTGATATATCCTAGGATTAACTTTACCCTGGGGAAAACCAACCCTGGGGGAAAAAAAAAAAAATTCTGTTTATTTGTGCGTTTTTATAGGCACCCAAGCCTCATGAGCTGCGAATAGTAACTAGACAAGCATTTGTTGTATAATTTCAAAAGAAGACAGAGCTCTTTAAGCTCCAGCAGACACACCATGTACACTTAGCTACCTAAGGTGTGCAGTTCAACGCTTGCACACTGAAATACATCCAGGTGATTGGGCTGGAACTTTTTCTTCCCTGTGTATAAAATGAGGCCTAAAAATCGGACTACAATGCAGTTCAGCTACAAGTATACAACTATGAAAATCCTGTCACTTGGCAGGTGGGGATGGCAGGTAGGGAAAATTTCTTTTATGATTTCATAGATATTTCCTTAAAATGAAAGATGAAAAAGTCCTCAAATGAAAAAAAAATAAGCAATTTTAGAGGTCACCCCCCACACCATGCAATAAAACAGATTAAGCTGTCAGCAGTTCAGTTTGATCGGAGAAAACCTAGGAACATTTTCAGTCCCAACTCACCAGCTATTTCTATAAAGCAGCTGGCTGTAACTTCTAACAAAGGTGTTCCTAGGGATCTTCAGCTGAGTTGAAGAAATGTGTTCACATTAGTTTCAGTACTTCTACACAGTTCAGTTCAGCAGGCAAGCTCTCCAAAAGAGAGATTCTGTCAATGAAAACAGGTTTTTGCAATGAAAAAATAAAACTAGACTTGTATTAAGTTTTTGTAATCACTAATGGCGATTTGACTTGGGTTAGCTGGTCAGCAGGTAACCTCAATTGAATCATCAGAGTTTGTTATTCATGCTCTGCTCTAATATTGGTAATTATGAAAACTAAGACATGCTTTTATTTTCTGATTGTTTGTTTCACCAAAGTACCATTCTTTTCTAAAAGGTGGGGAGCATTACGTGACAAAAATGGACAGAAACAGAAGTTCTGGGTAAGTGAGTACTTAGGACAGTGTTTTGAAGCAGAAGAAAAAAGATATCAACAACACAGATTATCTAAAATCTACTTCTTTACTTTCATTCACTCTCTACATCTATTTTTTTCATTCACCTTGAAGTGTCCTGCATAATTCTGTTCTCTCTCTGGCAACTTTTATGATGCTGACCCTTGAACTATAGCATCACCTACCTCAATTTCAAAGCCTGTTTCATCCCACCTATACCTGTGTTTTTTCCTACACTGTCTTTTCTGTCTCAAATCTTATTCAATTTTTCAAATGTTATTAAAAATTTCTATGAAGGGTCAGTTCTTTCTGATGCCTGAAAATGAAAGTCAATAAAATTAATCAATAGTATTTGTTAAAATATTTGGAAAAGACAAATTTTCTGTTTAAACAGTATTGGCAATTGTTATCCAGCCACTAGAATAAGCTCCCAAAACTAAAACCAATCAAACTAAGAACAATTCCTTTAAGCCATTTAGAGTAAGTCAGATTTTCAGATTTTATCACTTGGATTATGACTGACAGCTCATTTCGTTATTCCTGTGTTCATCTGAAGGTAGTTTGGTGTTTACATAGCTGATGACAGGGCTTATGGTAGGTAGTTTCACTGGTATCAAAGGCAAAAACAACTGAGACTACTGAGAATTCATCAGAAGATAAATTACTCAATATATCAATAGCTACCTGAATAAAATTTCATTTTTTAAACGCAGGTCTTTTTTTGTATCTTTAATATGTCTTTAGCAGGTTTGTTGTAATTGGAATTCTGACTATTGTTGTTCCAAACATCACTTTCACCAGCCAAGAGCTGAATATTCATTTAATGATTTCTGCTTCAATTTATCAAACTGTCTTGTAGAAATACTGTTTTATTTTTACTAATCCTGATTTTGGAACTGGAATTTTGATCAAACCACAAAAGAAACAAATTATTAGAAATCATAAAAAGATACATGCTAATTCTCAGTGCACCCAATCTGAGACTTTTTTTCTTAAAAAGGAAACTAACACAAAAGATTCACTTTGCATTTTACACCTTGCATTTTAAAATAATATTTTCAAATTAAAACTAATAATTTTTTTTCTACTTTCTTTACTTTTAGATTGCTGCAAATTCCTGGGGAAAATCCTGGGGAGAAAATGGTTATTTTAGGATTCTACGTGGACAAAATGAGTGTGATATTGAGAAGCTGATTTTAGCTACTTTGGGACAGCCATAGTTTATCTGTACCAAAATCTGCTTGATGTATCTATTCTTTCCATTGTTGTATATCAAGTCTTTATGGGGAAATAATAATGTCTTCTCTCTAAGTTACCTTTCTGTTAGTCCTCGTGAGGTCTTCCTGACGTGAACACACTGCAAACATCACAGCACTCTTGGATCTCACCTGGTACAAACACCCCTTTAGACGAAAAGCATGTTATGTCCAGGACTACTGAAAACCTTGATGTCTCACAGAACAGGACATTCCATCCTGATTGAAAAATGCTTGAAATAAATGGAGTTACACTGCTAGCATTCATCTCCTTACAATTCATACTCCAATCAGAAATTACTTCAGAAATGTGATGCTCTCTTCCAAACAAAACTGGCTCAGACAGATTATGGTCATACTGCATAACAAATTCCAAAGAAATGTAAGTAGTTATGAGCCTGTAGCTGAAGAATTATTTCCTATCCACCTTACTTACAACTAAGTAGATAAGATATATCTATGTATCAATATCCCATGCAGGAAATTATTTTTTTTTTCTAGTAGATCCCATGAAGTTGATGTATTCAGTGTAATACAAAAATGGCTTGCAGTGAAAGAGTGTATTCCCATTCCTGTAACCACAACCAAAACTGTACAATCTTAATAATGTTTTAATTAAAATAAAATAAAGAAGAAAATGTAACCTCCCCTCAATTCAGTCTAGACTAGACCAAACCCTGAACTGCTTGCCTTCCACTCCGTGTTTACCTGAGAAAAGGCATGTGTCAACATTCCCAAAAAGCTTTTTCAAACAGAAAATGATGGAAAAGATTCTGTTGTTTGCTTCCAGTGACAAATCTGCAATCCCGGCATAGTTTCTGGTATTGGTGATCAGGATCATTAGTGCAAATGAGACACGTGGAACTCCTAATGCTTCCATAGCTACTTCTATCTGAAGAAGCAGCTTTTTGACCTACGTCCCCTCCTATAAACATTGCTGCAAATCTTGACAGGTTTGAGGACTGTTTTGCTTATTTGCTAATGAAAATATAGATATTGCAACTGTTGACATAAGAAATTAAGTACTTTCTAGCCTTTTCAGTTTCAATTGATCCAAAGGCCAAATGCCAACAGGAATAAAATTATCTATTAAAGAAAACATGGCATATTAAATAAATGGGGGGAAAAACCTGCCATGAAATTTCAGCAAACAAAGAACTTCCAGGGATACCTTCAGTGTATTTAGTAGAATATGTTAATTCTTTCTAGGATAAGAATCTGATTTCTAATGTCATCAGCAAGTTTCTTCAAGAATTTTTTCATGGTGGTGATATACAACAGAGGCCCATGCCTCTGAAATATCATCTCTTAAACTAAAGTTGGGTGACAATTTATGTTTCATCACTACTAAAAGAGCTACTGTTAAAATATCAGTAGCATACTGCAGCCCAACAAGCCTTCTGTGGCCTCTAGTGTCATACAGTAAACTGAATTTAGACACAAAAAAACCTTTATCGCTTGAAATTTGTAGCAAACTGTTACACGGGCAATTTCAGAAGCTCTAAATGCTCTGAGAGAAATAACTCTTCTAGTTTTAGTGAGCTAAGCCAGTACTTGAGAGGAAAGTGTACTGAATCATCCACACACCTATTTCCCAACCTCTTGGTATGTATTGATTCCATAAATGTCAAGATTTCAGAAGAGTATAATTTAACTTTGGAGTGAATGACAGTGTAAAAACATATTCAGTAAACTCGGGGGGGGATTATTTAGTTCAACTTCAAACTGGTTTGCACTGGTGTGGCTTTTACTTTTGCCAGTGGCTGTTGCTGCTCCTGATTTGTTTATGAGAGCTTCCTAAGATCTGGCCTGTAATGTTAAACTTCTTCAGTGGTGAGAAAACTCAAAACTACTTTCCTAGATCTTTACCTGATCAAATGGTCATCTTGGCTTGAACAAAACACCATATGGAAGTGAAAGAAATCCAACCATACTGAAGAAATTCAACCATATTGAAGCAATGGTTTGAAAACTAATACTGCTTTACCCACATTCCAGAATTAACCTTTTGTGACTACACCTTTTGTTTGTAATGTATATGGGAAATGCTAAATTTTTATTCCAAGTGTATAAAAATGAGAGTCTGGCATACTGAAATTGAGCCAGCTTTGTGGATTCACTACCTAGCACCTATCTCTATGCAGATATGAAATAAACAAGTATCTTCGCTTTGTGTGCAGATCAGCTTCATGCACACAGGTTGAAAGAACCCGTATTTGGGACAATACTTTGAGTGATATATGTGCTCAGCACCCTCTTCATGCTCCGTCAGTATCATAAAGTTGCTATCTGTGGATACATGACAGAACCTGGAATTTAACAGGCAGACAAATATATCTGCATCTGGAATCCAATTTGCTCTTTGAAAACAACCTTGATGCTGTGGCAGCTATTCTGATACTTTTCAGAGCACAAGTAAAGTATCTTCTGCCAGTGCAGGTCTTCTCACTGTGTGGAAGAGACAGTGGGGCCTGGGAGCCACCAGTGGCTCTTCCTCACTCAGACTATCCGAAGACAGACTTTTAAATATCAGGGCTTTGATTTATTCTAGTTCACTATTTTGTTGGAGTATGAAGAAACTTGCTCTTCATGAAGACCCACCTCTCTCACTTCTCTCCTCTTTTTCTGACATCTCCATAACTAATACTCAGCTATGCCTGCTAGCTTGGACTGAAAGTGTCATGTAGTCTGGAGACTTTTCCTGAATGAATACAAAGGAAAAATATGTGGCTCAGGTTAATTTGACAGAGAGCTCACCAGCTTTAAAACACTTCTATTACTGATGGTCTGTAGGAAATTCAGAAAGGGTTTGTACCAGGAAAGGAAAGCAATGCAGGAACAACGTTTATGTTTGTGACATGAAGGAAATTTCCTTTTCCATAAAAATAGGAAGGTGACATTTTTATAGCAAGCAAAAAATAAGTCTCCACTCAGATTGCAAATTACAATATGTCCTGTTAACAACATGTTATATGAAACTGAATAATTGTTAGTCTCACAGAGAAATGCTATATCTGGGTCTAGCTAGAGGAACGTATGTCTTGATACCTGGTACCTGACAGTATGCATTTCTAAGTTCCTATGTATTTAGAAAATGTTTCAGATAGAACTCGGAATAGAAGTAGTTATGAACTTGGGAGAGTTTGAATCTTCTCAATATTAACTGAGCAGAACAGGCTCCATTTGCAATTTATACTGATCATCCTTCAAGGCTTTCCTATAAGCCGGTCCTAAATGTTACTGATAGTATCCAATAGATGAAGGCATTTGAGATGGCTTTAAGTGAAATTAATTTAAAGTTAAAATGTCTAACTGGCCAAAAAAGGAACCCAGTTATTTTCACACTATTCTTACCTTTTTGCCATCCTACTATTATGGAAAGTTCATCTGTTTGCTAAATGACATCAAATCACACTCCAAAGATTTCCATGGGAAGCACTATCAACAGCTGGTAATATTCTTCCTAATTTTGTTTACACTGACGTGCCTGGTAAGTGTTAAATTCCTGAAGGCAATCGTTCTGCTGAGCTGACTGAGTCATGGGCAGCTGCCTCTACACCTGGTCCCAGTCAGAGATTTTGAGGGTGCTGAAAGGCACAGAAAGCTCTTTTCCATCTTACTAACCATCACTGCACACAACTTGGCAAGATGAGTTTTTCCCAGGTATTGGAGTTTACTCATCATCATTAGAAAGTCTGAAAAATTGGTGACACTTGACAAATAGGGATTTCCATTTCATTTTACTATTTCAAAATCACGCATGTTGAAAATTATTTTACACAGCCATGATAAATTCACTGAGGCAAGATATTCCTCTTTATTCTAGTTATTAAAGTAGGGAGCTAGGTGGAAACCTACAGAATTCTAGCTCCCCAATCATCAAAACTTTACACTATTTATATGTTTTAACAAACAAAGGTATCACGTTTCACTGGTTACAAATGTCATAGCTTTTTCTCTAATTAGTCCTCAATCCCTTATTTGCTAGCTATGTTCCTTGTTTCTCATGCTAATTAGTCCTCACGTGCAGTTCTGTCCATTTGAGTAGGTGGTCAGTGGTTTGGTGGTTGTGATCTGCCCTGCTCAAGTTACCTTTCCTGCAGTAATTTCTCAGTCCTGATGACTTCACTCCGGGTGGCTACTGTGTAGACAGCCCATTCATTTTGGGATTCTGTTCCCTTTTCCTCAAAACAAAGGATTATCTAGGCCTACAAATTTACATTGCGCTTGCTTTATCATAGCTTCTTAGCTATAGCTACCGATTAACAACAAAAACAATTGCAAAGTTTGGTTTAAATCTTGATGTCTGTAGATGTCACCAGCACAGTGTTGTTTCTACCTGCCTTTAGCTGGGGGATGTAATATGTGGCTTGGATTTTGCCTGTCTGCTGTTTATTTTCCAAGGAGGGAAATGCTGTGCATTTCCCAAGGAGGCAGTGGTTAGGAAAAAAAAGATTTTATTTAAGATGGTTGCTTTGTCTTGGATGCTCAGAGTGAGATTCCTCAAGGAGAGCTTCTCCAGGGCATGCTGAGGTTAGGGAGGCCTCACAGCTTCAAGCTGGCAGCCGGCACTGGCACTCAAAGCTGCAAAGTTTTATGTGTAGCTTAGTACAACATGTTTTATAGGAACACAACCTGAAAAAAAAAGAAAGAGAACTCCCAGGGACATAAGGAAATTGTATCTAGAGCAGGGACAAGACAGGACCTTAGAACAACAAGGGAACTGGTTTCCTGTAATTGCGGGGCTCATGGAAAATTGCCAGAATAAGAGCAAGCCTGAAGAGAGGAGCTACACTTCTAGGAATCAGAGTAAGAGAAAGACATGTTTGTAAATCTTTTCAGCTTAATGTTTTACTAGAGATGTGACAGGAGCTTGCACCTGGGTGCTTAATGCTATACCTACCATTTGGAAACTGTTTCCTATATGAACTTACATCTTTGCACCTATTCCTCACTGCAAGGACCAAGCCTTCATCAGGATGGAGTCTGTGCCTTTGCCCGAGTTAACAGCAAATTGTAATAGTGCTTTATTCTAAAGTTCTCCTGCATCCCCTCAGTCAAGATATACCCGCATCCAGTTATCGTGTTTATTTCCAGGCAATGTGGAGACTCCCAGCTCTTGAAATTTTCTTGGTCCCATGTGTTGTTCAGCAGTCACCCTGAGCCAAGGATGCTGGCAGAGGTCAGTGACGGAGGGCTGCAGAGCAAGCACTTCTGTCTCAAGTAACTTTTAGTTAGGGCATATTACAGAAAGAATGAATGCAATGAAAGGAATAAATTTTCTCTTTTCTTTATAAGTCTAGCTGTCAACTGCACACACCATAATACAGTGAATGTTATTGCTTCATCTATAACAATTTATGGTTGTGTCTGGAAATCTTCATCATGGAGCAGCACTGTGCAAAGCTTTTCCTGGAGAAGGCAGCTGAGGCAGAAGCCTGAGGCAGGAGGTCAGACTCTGCTCACCATTGAAATCCTCTGTGCTTTAAAGTTCTTGGGGTTCTTGAAGCTGTGGGCTGCCTCAGGCTCTGTATGAAATATTTTAGGCTTATCTGGATATTTCATTCAGCTGTTCCAACAGTGACAGCCACACAAACATGTAGATAGGAACTCATTAATTTAAACTACTGCCTTAAACTAAGCACAACTGCAATTCCATTGCAAAACTCTGAAGACTATAATCTTTTATTTCTCACTGCAGCAAAACCAGCATAGAAGAACAAGTATTGCTCATTATGTCCATCAAATCATGATACACAGCACTATGCTTTAGCAAAGAAAAAATTCTAGAAAACTTATGTGCAGAAGACAAATATTTAGCCCTAGTGTGTTGTACTGTCATATTGTGAAGGACTCAGGTGTTGGTCCAAATTCATCAGCAATATTGCTACTGCATATAGTCATAACACTGTTCTCACTCAGAATCACAGAATTGGAAAAGACCTCTAAGATTATCAAGTCCAGCCGTTAACCTAACACTGCCAAATCCCTAACATGCACCCTTAAGTGGCACATCTACAGGTGGTTTCAATACTTCCACGGATAGTGATTCAACCACTTCCTTGGGCAGCCTGTTCCAATTCTTGAAAACCCTTTCTGTGAAGAAATTATTCCTAATATCCAATCCAAATCTCCTGGCACAACTTGAGGTCATTTCCTCTTGTCCTGTCACTTGGCAGAACAGACTAACCCCCCACTTTGTGATAAGGTACCCCTCAAGCCTCCTTTTCTTCAGGCTAAAGAACTCCAGTTTCCTCAGCCGTGTAAGACGTGTGCTCCAGCCAAAGAGCTTCATCAAGAAAACTGGAAGCAGCAAAACTGGACAATCAAGGTTTTAGAAGCTGCACGTCTTCTTTTTTATTCAAGAAGTTTTTTAAGAGCCCTGTGTACTACTAGCTGGAAGGATCCACAACATATGAAGAACTGTATCAAAAGTGTGACCTCAATAGGACCCAAATTGCTGAAGTCTGTGAAAATTTTGACAACAGAGGAAAGGAAAAAAGGGTAGAGGAAGATGGAGGGGAGAAGTGGTTTAATAATTCTTTCTGGTTTCCACCATGTATGGAAGCAAAAACTAATTGTACTTTTGTCTTGAAAACAAAATTCAGCAAGTTTTGCCGGGTTTCAGCTCAGTCTAAAGCAAAAAATAAGGCCATACTTACAGATTTTTCAGCAAGTCTAGGCCAAGCTTTGACAAAGTCTAAAGCAAGAATATGTTTCAGCTGGAATCATTATCTTGTAATAGTTCTACTCCACCCAGTCCAATGTGAAACTCACCCGTTTCACTCTGATTTCCTTCTTGGAAAACTATCCAAAATCTAAATGGACTGTAACAGGAGATTATCTCAGCTGCACTGAAGGAATGCACCAGATTAAAAAAATAAAGCACGTTTGATGTCTAGCAAATATAGATCCTGCCAAATTTCATACAACACTGCTACAAACAAAAAAAACTAGAGCACCACAGTGGTGGCTAGTAAATAACTGCATAGTAAGTCAAGGTAAATAACTGCATAACGATTCGTCCAATGAAAAAAGACAGATAGAGGGAAAAATATAACTAATGACTCATTTTTCCAAGCCCTGAAGGATTTATTTTTCCAATAAACAGGAAACCTTCCTGCTCGGAGTGAAGTTTAGATGAACAGATGGCATTTCACTAATTGGTTACTTTTAATGTGGATTTTCATTCACTGTTGTGATGCTTCTCTGTCCCTCATGGCATGCTGCCTTTTACTGTGTTTGCATTTCTTGTGTTACCTTTGTTATTTCTGATGTGCTAATGTTTGGGACATTGAAGGTGATATTTAAATAAGGTTGCAGGCAAGCCATCTGTGTCCACTTAAGAACTTGGGCTCCCATAAGTTTCCATGGTATTTTGGAAAGGCTGCTGGAATTTACTTTGGGAGACCAGAAGAACAAGAAATTTAATGTAATTTCTGTGTACTGAATTTTCTCAATGGACAGACCACCCAAGTAGTAATAGCAGAAAGGGAAAGAATATAAATGGGCAAAACAGCAGCTTTGATTTCAGTCTGATTCTGCTCCACTATTTCATAGAATAAGAGGATTATAGAATGATCAGATATAGGTTGGAATAGACCTTGAAGATTAGCAAGTACAACTGTCAAGCCAGCACCACCACTGTAACCCCTGAATCACTAAACCACATCACCCAGAGCAAGATCCAGATGCTTCTTAAACACCTCCAGGGCTGGTGACTGTATCACCTCAATGGACAACATAACAGTGAAAATTTTTTCTCATATCTAATCTGAATCTCCCGTCTCCGTTTAAGGTTATTTACCCTCATCCTCTCACTGCAGGCACAGTAGAAGAGACTATCCCCACCTCACCACAACCTCTTTTCATCCAGTTGAAGAGAACGATGAGGTTCCCTATGAGCCTTCTCTTCTCAAGACTAAAAAAACCCAGCTCCCTCAGCCACATGTTTTGTAGACATTTCCCTCATAGCTCCAACTGCAGAGGCTTTTCTGTTATGGTCTCACCCTAAAATGAGGTAAATTATTAGTCACTGGAAGATAAAATTTGAGAAATTGAGCATGTCGAAAAAGATGTTAAGAAAAGCCTTTGGTTTAAGCCTGAAAGTACATGCTGATGTTGGTAAAGCAAGGTGATGGAAGAGTTTGGGTTGATGGCCCAGAACAGTATCACGCATGTGTGGCTTTTTACTTACAACTTCCTCTGTATGAGATACTCTGAGTTTTTACATGTGTAAGTACAGCTCCAGGGAGAGCTAAAGGATGTTTGGGAAGTGAGTGCTGCAGAAAACAAACTGGGATCACACTAATTGGCATGACAATAGCTGCAGCACATGCGTGCATCTCTGGATGTGTTAATCTGTGTGTTTGGATAAATATAGAGACTTTTTTTCTTGGGTCTAGAGCTCTTCCGCAGGAGATCTTCAAACCGCAATGACAGGTAATTCAGGTAGTTAGGGTACTCAGAACTGCACAAATGTCAGGGAAAAGAGCAAAGGTTTCTCTCTAAAGGCAGGTTGCTCAGTGAGTCTAAAGACCATGAAGGTATCTACAGAACAGATGAATTTGCTTCTCTGAGAACACTGACTGACAAGATAGGCCTGTGTAAACCTTTCCTGTAATTTTTAAAAAAATACTTTTTATAAAACAATTAATTTGTAGCCAAAATGCAAGAACTTTAACTTTTTATCACACAGAAAGCTCTACAAAAGCATCACACCCTTCAGTATCAGGAAGAAAAAAGGGCAGATAACAAGGAGTAAATCCTGATGCAGGTCCCCCAGCCCTGCCAGGCACAGGGCCTGGTAGCACACCCTACCAAAAAGAGTGTTAGTGTCAGAAATAGTACTACTTCACACCAAAAATGCTCCTGCAAAAGTCAACCGAGTAGTAAGAAAGGCCTTGAATGGTCTGAATTTCTAAAACAAAACATGGCACTGGATGTGAAAGGTGAAACTTGTGAATTTATGTGAAGAACATGGCAACAGAGTTCTGCTCAACATCAGGGCATCATGTGAGATAAGCTATCTGAGAAGTTTTTGTTCCTGAGGCTGGAACTTGTGTCTTCTGGGTGTGGTCCCTGAAAGCCCCCTGATGTCACTAGGGAGTCATTGTGACACCTGTGAAAACAAGCCTTTTGGATGCACAGGGCAGCCCTGAAGGGCCACAGTGCCAGGCCTCCTCCATCAGGGGCAGACATCCAGTTGTGTGCTTTTCAAGGGTGCAGAGAGGATTTGCTGGACAAGGACACTGGCAAAGCCTGGGGCATGTCTGTGCCTCTTCAGGGAGGAGTGAACACCATCAGTTCCACCACCACGTTTGTTTCATCAAGCTGCAGGGGACAAGGAGCCAAACGCCGGGGAGTTCCGACAGCACCTGGCACCAAACACTAGAGGAGAAGCTAAGGAGGATGGATCATAATGTGGGTCAAGCTCTAAGGTCTGAACAGGATGCCCCAGCGTCAGGGAGGAGCAAACGCCGTCAGCGAGGACGCCGGGTTTCTTTCACCGAGCCGCAGTCATCAAGGAGTCGATCCCCACAGAGGTCCTGCAGCACCTGGCACCAAACGCTGCGGGAGAAGCTAAAGAGGATGGAACGCGATGAGGGACGAGCGCTGAGATCCGAAAGGGACATCCCAACCTCCTCGGGGTGGAGTGAGCGCCATCAGCAGGAACGCCAGATTGCTTTCCCTGAACCACAGGTGGCAAGGAACTGATTCCCATGGAGGTCCCCCAGCCACGCCGGGCACAAGCCTGGTAGCACAGCCTACCAACAGGGAACTACTGTATGCCCTGTTACCAGTGTCAGGAATGATACTACTTTAGATAAAACCAGCTCCTACTAACAATTGCAAAAATAAAGTCAAATCTAATGCTCAGGCTTGGGGCCAAGTATCTATTCTCCATCACAAAATGCCTCTGAAAATCTAAAGACACCCTTGCAAGGCCTTTTTAGGTTAAGAAGATACCTGAGTGCTGGTTTTGTCATCATGTTCTATTTTACACTGTTCTATAAAATGTGGTACTGAACATTTTGTATGGGACTGCCTTTGTTCCCTATATTGTATTTCCACAGTGTTATCAACTGAAGATGTTAGCACTTTTTTTTCTTTCTGCCCTAGTATCAACACCAATGGCTTATTAGAAAAATCTCTTGTCCTTCCACACCTGTTTTCTTATGCTTTACTCCAAGTATCACCCAGAATAACTTTTCCTGTTTTTTACCATTCTTCTCACAAGGTAGTAGTGAAAAGTGAAGCCAATTTACAATTACTCTGTCTCAAAGGCACTGCCTATAATGCCAACCTAAATCTAATGCCTGGTAGCAATCCTCTGAAAAGCTTTCTCTTCTTCTTCCTCAGAGACTTTAAAAATAAGCCCCAAAGCCTTCACAGAGAAATTAGTGCCGATGATATACCCTGTACAAAGACTCAGTTTTAGTACCCAGAGTGGCAGTACAGGCTACAGGATCTTCAGACCATGGGCAAAGACTACCAAAGTCATCAAAAAACAGTGGTGTGCCAAGAACTGTTATTTTCAAGTAAGACTGGAGCAAAAAGAGGAGTCTTCTCAAAAGACAGGTGTTACACTAATAACTGGACAAAACCTCCCTTGCATTCAATTTTTGTATTTAACTACAGTTGGCCTCTACTTTGTACACTCCTCGTGTCGCTCCATGGGTAGTACCACCACAGAACAGAAGCTTTAAGATGCCGCTGTGAAGAAATTCAGATGAAGATCAAGCTGCCAGCTTGCTGGCTCACAGATTTGATGTGCAGCAAGTTGCTTTAATTATAAATTGTGACCTGCCAACCAACAGAGAAAGCTACAGTCACCTGCAACACACACTATGATGACAGAGCCAATTATTTTAGAGAGTTTTTTCACTCATTTCAGCCCTCATGATTTTGTTTAGCTTGTTATTTTTCCATGCAGTCACTAATAAATCCCCTAAAGCAAAAAAAAACATAGAATGTGGGAGACCTCATAAGGTAAACCTAACCCTTTATAAACATATAGAAACATTCAAATCTTTCCATATCGGGCAACCTGGAGGTGCTTTCTTATCTTGCATCAGTGTGTTTTGAGTCACAGAACCACAAAACAAGTAAGGTGGGAAAGGACTTCCAGAGGTCATGTGGTCCAACCTCCCTGGCTCAGGCAAAGCCACTGAGACATGGTGGCTCAGAACCACAGCCACATAGCTTCTGAGTATCCTCTCCAAGGACAGAAACTCTGCAAGTGCTCTGGACAACCTCTGCCAGTGCTTGGTCACACTAAAAAAAAACATTTCCTGATCTTCAGAGAGAAGTTCCCATGTTTCTGTTCGTGCCCATTGTCACTGTGCACCCATAAAAATAGCCTGGCTTAGTCTCTTTACCTTGATTTCAGCTATTGATATGTTGGAAAAGATCCCCTCCAGAGTCTTCTCCAGGCTGAGCAGCCTGGAGACAGCAGTCTGAGCCCTTCCCTATAGGAGCTGCTCTAGTCCCTTCATTGTTTTTGTGGACCTTTGCTGGAGGCTCTCCAGTATGACCATCTCTCCTTGTGTTGGGGAGCCCAGCACTGGCCAGAGTACTCCAGGTGTGGCCTCACCAGCACTAAGCAGAGGGGGAGGATCACCCTTCCCCTCCCGCCTCCCCACAAAGTCTGCTGAGGAGTAAGAAATGCCTTGATATTGTTTATTTCTAAAACAGAGAAGAGTGCTGGGTATGAATGTGAAACCTGTGAATTTATATAAAAAGTAGGACAAGAAACACTCTTTTCCCATATGTCTTCCTAAATACAAAGTACTAAACTCTTGTGGTGTCATAATTTATCCACCACCTTCTTTTCCCATCCAGAAATGCATGCAGAAACTCAGAGATGCAGTGTTAGCATACTGAGCATGGATAAAAATTATTCTATGATTAGATTTCAGTGAGACTGATGGTGGGACTGCAGACCTAGCTGAACTGGGAAAAAAACATTTCTTTTTCTTTTTAGTTTCTTACATCTTTTTCTTCAAGCCCTTGAAACAATTTTGTTTAGTGCTGCTCTGTACTCATGTTGTTCTGAAAGGATTCAGTTATATTGCCTGTGGAACATTCAGGATGATGTCAAGATATGGCCTTAGAGCAGTGCCAGTCTGGGAAATAGTATTTGTCTTTATTCAGAGGGGTCAAGCTCTGCATCAGAAGTAGCTGTAACAACCTCTAAAGTTAGTGTACACCTACACATGTGAAAGTTATCTTGAGGGGAATACTTTAAAGATTTGTGTGATTATCTGATCAAGGAAGTCAATAACTTTGTCTATTTAAAAAAAACCAAATTTCTTCATCTCTTCATTTTACACCTATCAGGGTAGCATTTACCAACTTTCCATATGCGTATAGTATCTTTGAAATATGATGCACCTCCTAAGAAAACAGCACCACTGTGTCATGTTTTAACCCCAGACAGCAATTACAGTGCCATGTAGCCATTCACTCACCCTTCCCCTTCCACTGCCCCACCTCAGGGGGATGGGGAGGAGAATCGGAAAAAGGTAAAACCCGTGGGTTGAGATAAGAACAGTTTAACTATTAAAATAATATTAACAACAAAAACAACAAGAACAATAATAATAGTGATGATAAGGGAGATAACAAAAAGAGAGAGACGAATAAAATCCAATAAAGAGAAACGATGCACAATGCAGCTGCTCTCTACCCACTGGCCAATGCCTATTTAGTCCCCAAGCAGTGATTGTCACCTCCTGAAAACTCTCCTCAGTTTTTAAACTGAACATGATATTCCATGGTATGAAATAACACTTTGGCCAGTTTGGATCAGATACTGTGATTATGGTCCCTATCAGCTTTTTGTGCAGCTCCTTCCTGGCAGAGCATGACACATTGAAAAGTTCTTGACTTTATGCCAACACTGTTCAGCAACAATTTAAAGCATTGTGTGTTATCAACATTATCCTCATGATAAATTGCAGCACAGTACTTCACTAGTTACCAGGAAGAATATGTCCCAGCTGAAACCAAGACAGACAAGCATGGCACAAGTCATGTCAAATTGCAATTGTTGAAAAATGAAACTGTTTCTGACCCCTCTCTGAACAAGTAAGCTTCTCTGAATGTCAGTATGCCTTCCTTGGGCTGACCTGTTCTCTGTAATCCACTCCATCCCTCTCAGGATTAGGGAATTGAACAGAATTGTCAAGAGATGCAGTAAAACTTTGGACCATTCCAAGAGTGAGGTAAGGAAGAAAGCACAATCTCTTTCTGTTAATTTGATTTCCAGGGCTGATATTCACTCTGAGTAGGTTGAAGCATTACCTTTGTTCAGAGCCTGAGCCAGGACAACTTGACCCTGGCTGTAGTGCCCCTTTGAGTTGTAAGGGCTGGCCCCCCTATATACATCTGTGTTTTGCACTGACCTAGGCTCAAGGTCTGTTTTGTTAAAACACCTTTTGGAAGTTGGGGAGTGGTGCATTTGGCAATATAGACAGAGCTAACAGACTCAGAGGCATCCCAAACCATTATCATATTGGTCAGATATTCTTTATTCAAGCACACTTTCAAATATTCAGCTTTCAACACAGAGACAGTCTT
>VYZQ01032822.1:10580-27634 GCA_013400655.1 Mystacornis crossleyi | reverse complement strand
TAATTATAAACATATTGAAACTAGGAGGGGTAAAAAAAAGGGAAAAAAATTTTGACCCCATCAAAAAGCAGAAAATAAAACTGTTCAGATAGAAAGATTTCCAGACAGCTGGTAGTATTTTGAAATTGGTGAATTTTAAAAATACATACTATTTGAATATTAAAAGCATTAAAAGAAGGCTGAGTCACTAAAGCTTATGACTGATATTCTTTAATAAATAGAGAAAAGCAATCTGGGACAGAAAGCACCGGAT
The DNA here is from genome assembly GCA_013400655.1 of Mystacornis crossleyi. Classification (NCBI taxonomy): domain Eukaryota; kingdom Metazoa; phylum Chordata; class Aves; order Passeriformes; family Timaliidae; genus Mystacornis; species Mystacornis crossleyi. The sequence goes on along the minus strand of VYZQ01032822.1, from coordinate 27,381 downwards.
TTTATAGGTATATCTATGTAATCTATAATAAGTTCTCTGTAACACAGCACATCAGGATGTCCGCTAGATAAATCACTCTGATGAGAGGATTAATCAATCAATCTCTCACACAATTCTTTCCATATCACTCACCACTATTTCTATATATCCACTGAAACTCCTCCAAAATCTAGAGCATCATAGATTAAACATCCTGAGGACAACCTCTGTCTTCCAAAGTATGCATCTGCCATCTTCCCCAGAAAAGCCAGCTCCAGACGTGCATCCCCCGATATGAGCTCTACATAGACCTCCCCACAACCAGCACCACAAGTATTTCAACCCTTATCAACACAGGTTAAGCTCTTTGACTATTATCTACCACGTGTTCTTCCTCTTTTCTCTCGTTTCCCTCTCATGGGGCAACCTCTAAATTCTGCCTAACAATTAACTTTTGTTGGCAATAAGCTACAGGGATTTTTTTGTTTAATTGTTGGATTTAATTAATCTCTCCATATTTAGGTGCTCTAGGGGTGATTACATTACAGGAAAGCAAAGCTAAAAAGTGTAATTTACAACTGGCAAGGAATTCTAATGATCCATAATTTCCTGGGGCAAAAATTCCTACTTCATGCTTGGAAATAAGCCTTTGAAGAGATGTTCTTTAGTTTTGTGACAAAAATGTTCCACAGTGCTAGAGAAAAAGAGTTGTTAACTGCTGTCCCCATTCAAATGCTTTGCGCAATTTTAAAATAAACTGGGAACAGGGCACTGGAATTCCTTATAAATAACTTGTGAAAATATGGACCTAATTTAATCAATAGAAAATCTGTACCGAGAATAAAGATGAGGTTAGCAGGCAGGTTAAAGGATTTCATAGGAGAAGTTCATGCTAGATTGATTTCTATTATGTGGAATTTTTGTTTTGTTTCCCCCTAAGGAGAGAGCTGTATGGACAACCTGATTAAATTATTGCAGTCCTGGGATATGAATAGCTGGCACTATGTCACTCTCCACTGGGACAGCGTGGAGCCTTCTAGACGACTACAAATGGGTTTGTATTTCTTCATTAGCTTTACTATAAAAGAGTTCAGTGATAGTGAGATACCAACTGGGTTATCAAAGTAAGGCTACAAGAATGCACATCTGCACCTGAACTAGACTATGTAGTGGCAGCAGCATCTCAATGCACAATTCCCTATTCACCCAGGAAATTCATGACCTGTTCAAATTCAGCTCCAAGAAGACAGTAACTTCTAGGTTTGTGAAGGATCAGTGAGCATTGCCATTTGCATGTCCCTGGAATTTGCTCTGATGGCGTGCCCATACTGACACTAGAGATGTGGATGCACAAGCAGAGCACAAGTGAGGCAGTTTTACTGAAACAAAGCCAGAAGGGAAGATCCAAATTGGCTCAGCACCATCAGAGCAGGCTCTGCACCTCTGCCTGACCTCCTGTGCACATGTCCAAGGGATGCTGAAGTCCAGGCTGTCACAGGTCCACAGCTCTCAATACCAAAAACCATTACTTAAAGGTAGCTTTGCCTCACAGCCTTCTACAGCATAAACATACTTTGAGTCTCTTATCTCTTAAAATCCTTAATGATTTTCCTGCAGTTCATATACTGCCATTGAGTAAACTGAGACAGAGAGCTGGCATTTGCAGAACTACACTCTAGAGGTCTGTTCAGGGACCAGTCAGCATTTTCTGACTGAGGGTGCTTCATTTGTTTGTCTGTTCATCCCACCTAGACAGACTTACAAACTTAAAGACTAACATATTGCCCCATCTTTCAGATGGGAAAACCCTACATCTTTCATGGTTAACTGTGCTGATTTTTTTTCAGAGGGGTATGAGAAGACAACAGTGAAACTTATATCCTCCACCTACTGACTTCAGTATATTACTTACTTCAGAATGCTTTATAGCTAAGAAGTGCCAATATTCTCATGGAATTTTAACAGCTAAAAATTGGTATTTGATTGCACTTTTAATTGACAAAGTTACACAATTACAGTTTTATACAACTTAGGTTTGTGTTCATTTTCCACGGTGTTCAGTTTTCAATATGAAAGTTTACTTCTGTTAATTTGAGTTTCCCAGCGTTTTTCCCATCTTAAAGGGAAGAAGAAAAACAAGTAGATCCTGTCTCCTTTTTCCCTTGGGAATCCTTTGTCTGAGCTAGCTTATATTATGCTTGCATTTTAAATATATTTTTTCTCTTGAGAGAGGCTCAGCATTTCTGTTATCTTTTTCTAGCATGTTTTTCTCTGGGATTCTACCTAATTATTTTCTCTGTTTAAATGTTGCAATTAATTCTCCTCAGACTAAGATTATGTTTTTATACAGTAGTCCTCAAAACTGAACTTATTGTTACTGTATGTACGATTCTCTATAGATAGGAGAAGAGTGGGACTGGTAGAAAGAAGTAGAGTATTTTCTAATACATGAAGCTTTCAGAAACAAGCCTTTGCTCAAGACTGAGAACAGATGCAGGAAACTTCAAGCCAAGTGAAAGTTAGGATCGATTTTAACTTATGCTACATTATTATATAGTTTGAGAGAAAAGGGTAGCTGGTCTCCTATTGCAGGTCTGGAATGCACACACATATCCCTTCAGGATTTGGTTTTGGTTTTGCTTGCTTTCTCTATAGACTGCTAAATATATGCTGGGGGGGACACTGGAGGGACTTTGCCCCTCCTGATATCTTGAGGGCAACAGTATAGCCTGTCTTCACCAGCCTGTGAAGACAAATGTCCAAATTTGTCACATTCCAGTTCCTTTTGCCTATACTACTGATAAACTTGGGAACAACCTGCTTAGACACAGCAATAAACCATGTCCAGATATACCAGAAGAGCGACACAGGATAAACACATGGGAAGTATTATTTTACTCCCGTGAGCAACTTGCCTTAAAAGTGCAGTTTTTGGATTAAAAAAACCCGAACCTGCTTAGTAAGACTTTAGCTTGAAATTTGAAACAATTTCCCCTGACTTGGCTGAACGTTGATGCTTGTGTTTCCTCATCCTCTGCAATTGCACTGGGGATCACAGGATTTTGCCCAAGCGAGTTTTAATCCTATCCACAAATTGTAGTCAAGAGCCAAACAATTACTAAATAACCTTCACATTGGAACACTTTTACAGTGTAGGTCAGCCTTGTCCTGCTATTACTATATTTGTCATAAACTAAAAATCATCTATATGTTTACTTCTGAATCTTAAACATCATCTAACTCAAATCATTAATCATTTTTAGTGCAATTCATTTTTACCATAGTTTTAAAAAGCGAAATATAAACAATGTTTTATACATTTCCTTTCATTTTATTTCAGAATAAATAAATAAATACATCAAGTGAGGAATGAAAACATTAAGTCTATTTTGAATATATTTTTAAGCCTTACATCTAAACAGCTTATATATTAAAATACGATAACTAAAGAAAAGCCAGAAATCAGAGGGTAATAAAGTGAGGAAAGTAGAATAAATACACAAAAAGAAACTCAATGATTCATTGTTGTTTCTGTGTTTAAATTGTTGAAGAATTCCTTGTCAATGACCAAAAAAAAAAAAAAAGCTTAATAAAACAGATGGCAACTGGATAACACTACATTTGTGCTTCTATATGAGGAATAATTACATGATTCAATCTTCTTGACTCCACTCCCACACAGAACAGAAGTATCACATAAGAGCATTATACTCCTGGTAATATACTTATTAGAGATGTACTACCTCCATGAATTTATATTAACTTGGAATAGCAGCAGCACTAATTGCAAACAATAGCAAACCTGTATCTATTACACTATTGCACATCTACAGAAGCCTTTCTGCCTTCAACCTGCAATCCTTTCTGTTGGTTTTGTTGGTTTCTCAGCCGAAGCACTGGGATGAACACACTTGATGCATTGCACGTCAGATGTTCAAGTTCTTCTTAGTTGTCTTTGCTTCAAACTTTATCATCCTAAAACTTAACTTTTAGAACACACCTATATAACTGCCTTAAGCCAACTGAAGGTCTACTCACTGAAACAAAGGTATCTCAAACAGAAATGTTTAAAATTTTACATTGGTAACTAAAAGAGTTTAAAAATTGGCCCTGTAGAACTTACACATGATCCAAAAAATGGCAAAATTACCTACAATACTTATGCTTATCTTTCTATTACTAAAGAGAAACTACAAAAAGAAACTTGTAAGTTATGAATAGGCACAAGCTTGTTAAGTCACATTTCATCTTTCATTGGTTTTCCAACCTTTTTACCCTGTATTTGCTTTATAAAGCTCAGTTTGTACTTAGCAACTACTGTAATAGTTCTTCCATCTACTTGTACAAAGTCATCACTAAAGGTCTAGATACTTTATGAGAAGGCTGCATATGAAACATTTATATTACAGAGTTTGAATTCCATTGAAATCTTTCAAGACAGATTATAAGAACAATTAAAAAAAAAATCAGATTTTTAGGGGTTAAGAATTTTTCTCTTTTCTACCTTTCTGATTCAATCCATGAAAGTTTTCAAACGAAGAGATTTTCCAAAGTCCCTTGTGCGCTCTACTCTTACCACCAGGCAGAGGATGTAATGCTGTAACACTCTTCCCAGAAGCCATCCACATAAAACTCACTTTCATCAACTGGAGAATGTGTGAATTTTAAAACCAGTTATTGTTATAAAAGGGATAGGCTTTCATGATTAAAAAAAAAGATTGTTAATACAGTATGATGAGTTTATAAGAATAACCAAAGTTTCTTATAGTTAGTTGCTAATTGTGTTCCAGTTAAGTTGCTTGTTGTACTGAGGTGGGAGGCCCATGGTTGCATTAGAATTGTTACGGGTGTAATGCACGCGTGTAACCACCGGGCAGCGGTGACACGCTCTATGGGGGCGGGCAGGGGGGCAGCTACACCTTTCCACAGGTAATTAACATAAAGGGACATCAGGCTGAACATCATTGGTGCAACATCCGACCAATAGCAGCAACCCCTGGAAGACGATTGGACTATAACAGGCCACAAATGAGCCAATCAAGACAAGGATTGAAAAATGGACCAATCAGAACTGTGAACTGGGGTATAAGAACTGTGTCCATGCCTTGCACGAGGTCCTCCGTCTGCAAAGCCTCCAGTATGCGTACACAGCTGGATTTTTTCTGCTCTGTTTTTGCTGCAGGGGTTTCGGGATTATCCTGATACCTGTCCTTGAGTGTCATTTAATAAATCTTTTCAAATTTTAACAGAGTGGGACCAGACTGTTTCTCACAGTCACGTTAAGAGAAATCATAGAATCACAGAATGGCTTGGGTTGGAAGAGGCCTTGAAGACTATGTAGTTTCAACACCCCTGCCAAGGAGGGGCACTTTTCACTAGAGCAGGTTTCATAGATGTAAATACCCCATCCAACCCACCCTTGAACACTTCCAGGGATGGGGTATTTACAACTTTTCTGGGCAGCACCCAGAGCCTCACCAGTTCCAGTGCCTCACCACCCTCACAAGTAAAGAATATCCACTTACCTTTCCGAAGTGACTGGTTATTTGTGAGTCATTCTTTTCACATGCCCTGTATTAAAATATGCTCAATTGAATGCTTATACATATGAAATAAGCCTAAAAGTCTGATCTACTTTTACTCTCCTTGTATCACAACCTATGTAATCTGTAAGTCATTTGGTTTACTAATGTCATCCCATTTTGATATAGCTTATGTCATTAAAAAAAAAGAGAAAAAATACTCTATTCAAATTTGTTACTTAAAACCATTCCACAAAATTTTTTTTCCAAAGGTGGTAATTTAAATTATAAAGTTAGATTTCCTCACAAAACAGAAGTTTTATCTTCTGAGAACCCTCACCAAAGATCAGCTAAAGCCTCATAAACCCTCCAACCTCAAAAATACAAGATTAACTTAAAATAAACTTGTTTATATGTTCCAGTGGATAGTCAAAGAACTGATTTTGCTATACCCCAGTAACTTTCATAATTAAAAGGTTTTGCTTCTACTTGCAGTAAACGAAGACAGCCCCTCTGTTTTCTCATTCGAGGCACGCCATGTAACATGGGCTGTTTTACCAAGAAAAAATGACTATTAGCCACAAGAAGAAAAATGAAACAAACAAACATCACCACAGAGAAAGATAATGCACTCTCAGGTGATGTGCATGCATAAAAATCTGTAATTCAGGATTTGAGGTACTATTGTTTACACTTAGCTGCTTAGACTGGACAGCGAGAAATCCCAGAGTTAAAACAAACTGGGCAGTTGGAATTATGCAGCCTGGGGAATCCATTGCTTTTCTGACCTAAATTACAGTGTCTGCACTCTGACATTCGGTGTCTAAATCCACTTCATTTTTCTGCTCATTCTTTACAACCTGGCTAGACCAATGGAACAGACTAAAAATGTCAAGTAACAACAACATAATTAGTAGTTATGTGCTTGCATTATAAAAGCAGAAACTGAGCTAAGGTTAGCCCACTGGAGGGGAGGAATGCCATCCAGGAGGGACTTTGATAGGCTGCTGAAGTGGGTCCATGCAAAACTCATCAAGTTCAGCAAGACCAAGTGCAAGGTCCCAAACCTAGGTCAGGGCAGTTCCAAGCACCAATGCAGGCTGGGCAGAGAATGGGTTGAGAGTAGCCCTGGGGAAAAAGACTTGGGGTTTTCATGGACAAGAAGCGTGACATGATGCAACAATGTGCACCTGCAGCCCAGAAAGCCAACTGTATCCTGGGCTGCATCCCAAGCAGCGTGGGCAGCAGGGCAAGAGAGGGGATTCTGTCCCTCTGCTCTGCTCCGGTGAGACCCCACCTGGAGTGCCGCATCCTGTTCTGAAGCCCCAAACGTGGACATGGACCCCACCTGGAGTGAGTCCAGAGAAGGGACACAAAGAGGATTAGAGGGCTGGAGTCCCTCTCCTATGAAGACAGAGAAAGCTGGGGTTGTTGGTTGGAGAAGGCCCCAGGGAGACCGCGCAGCAGCCTCCCGGTAACAAAAGGGGTCCCACAAGAAAGATGACTTTTTACAAGCACAGGTAGTGATAGGACAAGAGGGACTTGAAACTGACAGAGGGTGGGTTTAGATTAGATATTAGGAAGAAATTCCTTACAATGTAAGTGTTGAAGCACTGGAACAGGTCACCCAGAGAAGTAATAGGTGATGCATCCCCAGAAACATTCAAGGTCAGGTTGGATGGGGCTTTGAGCAACTTGGTCTAGTGGAAGGTGTCCTTAACGATGGTTGGGGGAGTGGTGGTTGAGGGTTTGAAATCACATGGCCTACAAAGTCCTTTCCAACCCAAACTGTGGTATGATTCTATGGCTATGTCACAGACAGGACAATGGCACAGACTAGCTTTCTTTTAAGTACAAGGACTAGAAAATAAAAAAAAAAACAGAAATATCCCAATTTACAGAAAGGAAGTGAAGAGCTAAAATTCCTAAAAATTAATATAGGCCTAGTGGCAAATTTTAACAAGTGACTAGATCTCAACTGGCATTAATTCTTGCATTTCAAAGTCACTAGACACACTGAACATTTGTTCTTAAATGATTTGCTTGCTATCACACAGGAAGCATGTGTGGAAGAGTCAGGAATTGAACTGAGATTTGCAAATGAATCTATTTAAACACATAAACAGTGATAATTTATGCAAGTCAGTAAAACAGTTGTACTTCTTAACAGCTTTATTTTTGTCTATCATATCAAGTTGGAATTAGTAAATTTAAGTCTAAATGCCTAAAAGATTTATTTAATAACTTAAAATAAAGCTGTAGATTATAAAAATTATCACTGATATCTAACTAACCAAGCCATAGAATTTTAATTAAAATTCCCTGTCTCTCATGTACAGGTAGCTTTAGTTAATATATCGTTAACTAAAACATGAAGTACTTCAAAGGAAGTAGATACTTCTAAAGAAACCTTGTCACTTATAGATGTAACTACATATACACAGTAATATCATTCCAGAAATCTGGGGTTCTTTTTAGATTACTTGAGGTTGACACTGTGGTTTGCTTCAGGGTCCTGGTTTTCCAGTCATCCATGCTGGGGACCTGGTTGGAAAATATCATGGCTCCCATCCAGTTCCAGCAGCTCCATCCCTTTTCCTCAGAGCTGGGCCAGCACAAGCCACTCTCTATCCAAAATGTGCTGGGAGGAGGTGCCCAGGGCTGGGCCAGCACAAGCCACTCTCTATCCAAAATGTGCTGGGAGGAGGTGCCCAGGGCTGAGCCTACANCAAGAAAAAATGACTATTAGCCACAAGAAGAAAAATGAAACAAACAAACATCACCACAGAGAAAGATAATGCACTCTCAGGTGATGTGCATGCATAAAAATCTGTAATTCAGGATTTGAGGTACTATTGTTTACACTTAGCTGCTTAGACTGGACAGCGAGAAATCCCAGAGTTAAAACAAACTGGGCAGTTGGAATTATGCAGCCTGGGGAATCCATTGCTTTTCTGACCTAAATTACAGTGTCTGCACTCTGACATTCGGTGTCTAAATCCACTTCATTTTTCTGCTCATTCTTTACAACCTGGCTAGACCAATGGAACAGACTAAAAATGTCAAGTAACAACAACATAATTAGTAGTTATGTGCTTGCATTATAAAAGCAGAAACTGAGCTAAGGTTAGCCCACTGGAGGGGAGGAATGCCATCCAGGAGGGACTTTGATAGGCTGCTGAAGTGGGTCCATGCAAAACTCATCAAGTTCAGCAAGACCAAGTGCAAGGTCCCAAACCTAGGTCAGGGCAGTTCCAAGCACAAATGCAGGCTGGGCAGAGAATGGGTTGAGAGTAGCCCTGGGGAAAAAGACTTGGGGTTTTCATGGACAAGAAGCGTGACATGATGCAACAATGTGCACCTGCAGCCCAGAAAGCCAACTGTATCCTGGGCTGCATCCCAAGCAGCGTGGGCAGCAGGGCAAGAGAGGGGATTCTGTCCCTCTGCTCTGCTCCGGTGAGACCCCACCTGGAGTGCCGCATCCTGTTCTGAAGCCCCAAACGTGGACATGGACCCCACCTGGAGTGAGTCCAGAGAAGGGACACAAAGAGGATTAGAGGGCTGGAGTCCCTCTCCTATGAAGACAGAGAAAGCTGGGGTTGTTGGTTGGAGAAGGCCCCAGGGAGACCGCGCAGCAGCCTCCCGGTAACAAAAGGGGTCCCACAAGAAAGATGACTTTTTACAAGCACAGGTAGTGATAGGACAAGAGGGACTTGAAACTGACAGAGGGTGGGTTTAGATTAGATATTAGGAAGAAATTCCTTACAATGTAAGTGTTGAAGCACTGGAACAGGTCACCCAGAGAAGTAATAGGTGATGCATCCCCAGAAACATTCAAGGTCAGGTTGGATGGGGCTTTGAGCAACTTGGTCTAGTGGAAGGTGTCCTTAACGATGGTTGGGGGAGTGGTGGTTGAGGGTTTGAAATCACATGGCCTACAAAGTCCTTTCCAACCCAAACTGTGGTATGATTCTATGGCTATGTCACAGACAGGACAATGGCACAGACTAGCTTTCTTTTAAGTACAAGGACTAGAAAATAAAAAAAAAAACAGAAATATCCCAATTTACAGAAAGGAAGTGAAGAGCTAAAATTCCTAAAAATTAATATAGGCCTAGTGGCAAATTTTAACAAGTGACTAGATCTCAACTGGCATTAATTCTTGCATTTCAAAGTCACTAGACACACTGAACATTTGTTCTTAAATGATTTGCTTGCTATCACACAGGAAGCATGTGTGGAAGAGTCAGGAATTGAACTGAGATTTGCAAATGAATCTATTTAAACACATAAACAGTGATAATTTATGCAAGTCAGTAAAACAGTTGTACTTCTTAACAGCTTTATTTTTGTCTATCATATCAAGTTGGAATTAGTAAATTTAAGTCTAAATGCCTAAAAGATTTATTTAATAACTTAAAATAAAGCTGTAGATTATAAAAATTATCACTGATATCTAACTAACCAAGCCATAGAATTTTAATTAAAATTCCCTGTCTCTCATGTACAGGTAGCTTTAGTTAATATATCGTTAACTAAAACATGAAGTACTTCAAAGGAAGTAGATACTTCTAAAGAAACCTTGTCACTTATAGATGTAACTACATATACACAGTAATATCATTCCAGAAATCTGGGGTTCTTTTTAGATTACTTGAGGTTGACACTGTGGTTTGCTTCAGGGTCCTGGTTTTCCAGTCATCCATGCTGGGGACCTGGTTGGAAAATATCATGGCTCCCATCCAGTTCCAGCAGCTCCATCCCTTTTCCTCAGAGCTGGGCCAGCACAAGCCACTCTCTATCCAAAATGTGCTGGGAGGAGGTGCCCAGGGCTGGGCCAGCACAAGCCACTCTCTATCCAAAATGTGCTGGGAGGAGGTGCCCAGGGCTGAGCCTACACCCCAAGGACCAGAAACACTCCTAATCTATCCACTTGTTTGTCCCAGTAAAAGCGCCCTAAAAAAAGGAAGATGGAGATTCTGAACAATGTGCCAAAACCAAATACAGATCACCTTGTCTTGAATCTCAGCTGCTGTGCTGTCTTTCCCAGTGAGGGAAGAATAAGTATGTACCCGAAGAAGAGTAAAGAGAAATTATGAAAAAGCTGATGCTGCTTGGAATACGAAACTCTGAAATGCCAAATCCTCTGCTTTCAGAAGCAAAGGAGTACTCAGTGCATTTAGCCTTTTTCAGATTATGGCCTTCTCAGATACACAAAACAAAAGATTATTCAAGAGATTATTATAGATGTCTAATGTTTCCTAGCAGTTTCCAGTCCTCAAGGTTCCCAGGCACAAACTGCATCACTAGATTTAGCTTACATTTCTTAAATTGGCACAGCTAAAATAACCAAGTTATTTCTCTTGGCATCTTAGAAGAATTAAAAACATAGATTTAGTATACCTAAAAAATCCTCTGTAAAGTATTCTGTTGTAAATATATGTACACCATATGTTTCTGTTTCCTATTTTCATTTTTATTCAAGATAAGTTTACCTAACATAACTGTTATCCTGTCCTTGGTAGTATTTTAGTAAACTACCTATGATACAGGTGAAATTATAAACATACATGCTTCTATATAGATACATTAGAATATTCTGATGAAAATAAGGAACATTTCATATTCTTTTGCATATTTCATCCCTATTTTAATTATTCACAAAATGTATCTAGCCTTTTTAATAACAAATAAGACAAATAAAAGCAGCAGATCTCCTACAATAGTGTTGCTTAATTAATTACTAAGTCCAAGTTAGCCCAGATAATAGACAAGATAATACTTCCACTGATTATTTGTGAACCAAAAAAATTACTCTATGGTTCTATTTTGGTATCTATGCAGTATTCCTTTGCTTTAGGGCCTTAAAATCTATACATATGAAATAAAATGCTGCAGTAAACAGTATTAACAAAAACACTGTATTCCTTTTCTGCCAAAAATTCAGGGGGAGAAAGATCTAACATGTCTTCTTCATAGTCATAATCTCAGATAATACTGTATTTATTAATGTTTAAAATTTTGGTTGTACTAAGTATTGCTGAATAGTCAGAGCAGTTACCGTACTAGCATTTTCAAAATACTCCACAAGCCCCAAAATACTTTACTGAAAATAGCAGACTTGCTTGCTTGGCAGAGTTGGCAAGGTTATGCATACTTTTCAGATCTATCAAATGTTGCAAAAACACATGTCTTCTCTTTTATGGGACATCACGGTTGCTCCATTTGTGGTAAATTTGCCCTGAGACACAGAATTTTCCAAAGAAAATTGCATTACAATGGTCCACATCATGCCATCTGTTTTAAAAACTCTCCAGTGATTTCTATGGAGAATAGTCTCAAAAAATAAATGGAACAACATGTCCCGAAGTACTTTTTTTACCTAGCTTAAATACTTTTCATGAAAAAAATATTCTGAAAATTTTAGAAAGCTGTAGCATTACCACTAAGTTATGCCTTTAATATTCATTTATTCCCAAATGGATGAGAAGGGTTCATGGACTGACAGTAACACGTGGGAAAGAGCTCCCCGGCTGCAGAGTAGGTAACGATTGCCACAATGCAGGGGTTGCATGGGGAGTCCCAGCTTTCCCAGGAGACGAGTCCTGCTGGCTCCCTTCCCTTCCACTCACACGCCTCTCAGTAACACTCTGTGCTGCCATGGCAGCAGCAGAACAGCCAACAGCATCATCCATGTCAGAAAAAGTAAGCAGCCATGGATCCACAGTCCTAGCCATGGATCCACAGTCCTAGAGAAGCCAGAAGGCCATGAGCAGAAAGTTTGGGATCTGACAGTCTAATATCACCCTCACATTTGACCAGCACCATTGTAATCCTTACAGAAGATACACTGCAAACAGTACAGATGACACAGCCATATAAAGGCCCATGGACTAGGGGAGGGAGTGGATCTTTCTTTTAGTCTGTGTCAACATTGTGAACAAATTTGATCACGCCAAATACCTTAGATGCACTTCACCTGCTCTACAGAACATCAAAAAAGGAAAAAAAATTGTCATGTCTTGTTATTTTCTACTCTCTTTTAAGACTATTTCTCTGACACAAAGTGCAACTATATATTTTAATGGTGCAAAAACACCAAGACCTTCCCTCTTTAGTTACTTCTGAAAATGAGATCTCTGTAAAACACCAAAGTATGCATAAAGTTCAGATCTCTGATTATATAAACAAATACTTTATATAAAGAAGCATACTATCCTTATTTACACTGCACCAGAGCTGTTACTTTATAACAGATACAGAGAGGAACATGCCCAGAAATTCCCTGGTGAAATCATCTGAAACCCTTTCAAAAGAACAATAACCTTCTGCATCAGTAGAGCTCCATATTATCTCATGTCTGACTTACAAATAGAACAAAAGTTCCTATGAACTTCATTAAATGGCTGTTATCTAATAATTCCAATCTTTTCATAGCACAACCAATCCTATTAGGTTATTAGTATTTGTTAGTCAAATTTCATAGATATAAATAGGAATTCTAAAATACCCAAGATGTATGTTGAATCTAACTCCCACCCTCTGCACAGCACACACAGGATGTCACTGGCTTTGCAATACCATTACACATGGGTGACTTGAGTTTGGGACTGGTCTGGTTTGGGTTTGTTTGAATATGAATGATGTAAGGCAGCATTTCTTTTTCATATTTAGAATGGCTTTAGTCAGGCAGATGATATGCCTGTCAAAATAGGTCCAAACTGGAATACTAGCACTAAAAAAAAAAAAAAAAAAATGACATGCAAAGCATCATAAAAAATTTCTAACAACTTGATATGAAATCGTAGTAATTGCAACATCAACATGAAGACACATCTTTTTTTCCCTTGCCAAGGAACCTTTTATACCCTTGACATGTTCCTGACACGAGAGCCTCCAATTTATCCTTGATTCCAGTGCACTTCTTTCTTCTGAGCACCACTTCACATCTCTCTAACTGGATGCTGCTCACTCACCACAAGAGTTTGTTTGTTCCTCTTGGGCTCTGGAATTCACTTGGGGCTTAGTTTATGCCCTCAAAGATTCCTTACTCTACCCATTCCACAGCAACAGCACATTGCCTCGCACACAGACTGAGCTGCCCTGACTCCTCTCACCCTTCGGGAGAAATGTGACCTTCTTGAATCTTCCACCTCCCATTCTCGAATTCTTGTGATTCAAGAAGACCCATCAAGCACAAGAGGACGCATCAGCAGATGTAGTTTTCTTTCTCTTCCTGAGCAAGATGTGATCGCTAGGTTTCCACTCAGGTCAACAGGTTTCTAAGAAACACAAAGGCATTTCCAGAGTCTCTCTCAAACACACAACCATTTACCACTGTGTTTTAACCTATCAAGAAAATGGTTCTAAACATCTCTCTCTCACACACACAGAAGGGGGCAAAAAAATGACAGATTATATTTGATTGTGTCTGGTTGATCCTACCAACTTCTCCTTCCGCTTTGCTCTGGCAGTCAATCTGTTACCCTCTCTCACAACCATCCTTAGCAGTAGCACCATGGGTGTCTAAAGAAGCAATCCTCAGAGTGCAATTTATACAAATAATACAGTCCATTCCTTCATTTGAAAAGCAAAGACTCATCCAACTCTAAGCATCTTTGCCTAGGAGCTGCTCACTTTTACACACTGCTAAATTTTAGCCACAGCACTCAGTAAGTAAGAAAGCAGAATGACTTCACATATCACTAACTGCTGTAATCATCCCAGGTAGAAAAGTAAATATTTTGATATGGAAATACAGCAAATCAACACTGAGAGAAAATGCAAATCAAGTACGACTGTGCATAAGACAATCCAGGCAGTGACTGCCCACTGGTAAAAGGATACCAGCAAACTCACTATCCCTTATATCAGGTCTGTACTAAACAAAGCAGATGTCTGCAGAAATTGAAAACAAAAAAGACACAATTAAGTCAAACACATGAAAGCATTCTCAAGTTTTACTGGAACTCCATTTCAGAAGAGTGGGTGGGGAAAAAGGCCTCACTGACTCTGCAAGGCAATAATTATTTAGGGGGGGAAAAAAAAGATTGTAATGCTTTCTTTTTCCTTCATTTCCTTCTTTTTTCTTCATTTCCTAGATATGCCAATTTCCCCCAATATTGGGACATTCATACACACTTACACTTCAAAAGCCAAACAAACCAACCCCATCAAAACCAAAAAATGACAAAAACAAAACAAACCAACCAAACAAAAAACAGCAACAAAAAACCAACCAACCAAAAAAACCCCCACACAAAATAGCTGACTTGTGGAGCAGAAATTTAGTTTCTGCTGTAGTTGCCCCTACCGTAGTTACCACTTTGCAAAGCCTCATCACCATTTGAGGTGAGCCCAAGCAGGTCCCACCTTCACAGTTCCTAATGCCTGGAGTGCATTATTAACACCCAGTGGAAAAGCAGGAACAGCTCAAGGACATGGAAATGGAGGAGGCAGCAGCAGAGATGCAAAAACCAGGGCTGCAGGGGCAGTCAGAGCATGTAAGATGAAGTACAAGACAGACACAGTGACAACTTTCCTCAGCTGCTCTTTTGGTGGTCTGTTTGAGGAAATGTAACAGGTGTTCCTTACAAAATATAAAAAAAGAGTGGAAAATAAGGGAAGTAACTTTGAGCTGAGTTCACCTGATGCACATTTCACTGACTCAAGATTTTATGGTGTAGGAAAAGGCTTACACAGAGATTAACAATTTTATTTTACAGACCTAGGTCTATGTATGACTGAATATGTATTTTCATGTAGTTACTAAAGAATTAATTCTCTTGATTGTATTGGTACGTTTCCATATTTCTAAGACTCTTACCACCACAGTATCTATACAACAGAAAAAAACCTATCATATAATGCGCAGCTAATTAGCAATGTAGAGCAGTGTACAGAAACAACAGTGATCAAGGACAGAGGGCTGTATCTGGAGACTGATGACTGAAATTTTCATTCTCTAAGAATTAATGTATGTATTTTACATATTTCTAGAAAACAGAATTGTAAACAGTTTCAATATAGCAAGGTCAAGACAAACAGAAAAATAATAAAAAAGTTCAAGCTCCAGAGGCAGGAATTCATCATGGTCTAATCTAACTCCCTCAAAGTATGAGCAGCTTAGAAGCTATCTGCATTTGCTTTCCATGCATCTGCTATGAGGGTAATGACAAATACAGCTTGGAAAAAATACACAGAAAATAAACTCACAACACCAGAGGTCACACCTCAATAGCAAGAATTATGATGCATTGATTTTAAACTATACATCACTTTTTCATCAAAACTTCAGTTCATGAAACATTGCTCGTATCTCAATATATTTAGAATAAGTAACTCTAAAAGGAGTTGTAACAGGAATCTGACAGCATCAGCCTCCCTCATTTACCACTGCCTTGCTTTATCATAGTCACCTTCTTAAGTTCAGATCCATGGACTAATACAGACATTTGATAGCATTCAGTATTCATTAATTTTACTAGCCCAGAACATTTCAATACCTTTTACTAAAGACATATCTTCCTGACTAAAATTGCTTGGATTTCTTTGAATGTAAATATTTTTTGCTATACACCTTGATTTCTTGCTATACACCTAACAGGGAGCACTAGTCTATCTCATTAGTTCAGATTATGAAATACCAGAAAATATTTCTCTTAGATTCATATAACATGTCACAGAACTGTAACTTCTACTAAAAGGATTTTAAAAATGACGTAATTCCAAGCTACATAGCTTATTATTTATAAGCATTATTATTTACAAGCATTATAAATAATGATGAGTAGTTCATACAGAATAATTTATGGGAAATATATTGTTTTCAATTAAATGTGATCACCAAATTCACAAAAGTACACTCCTTGGAAACAGCCTCTCCATGTGAATAGTCACACTTACAAAGTCAGAGGTAGTATCATTTACACCTTTTTCAATATTTAAATTTAAAATATGAGACCTTAAAAAATATGACAGTAACTGCTTTAAGTTCATGCTTCACAGATGAGCGCAGAAGACAGACAGACACAGTATCAGATTTTATTCTAAACTAAAATTATCTGAGTATTTAATCCTCTCTTCTAGTAACATCATTGTTTTTAATGACTTTTTCTTGTATTGTAAATCTTAGGTTATGTTTTAGACTGCATAGAGATATTCTGTGAGATATCTTACCCTTCTGGTAAGGGTGGGCAAAATTGAGGCTCAGTGAACCCCAATCTGCATGAGGCATCTAATGACATGTGTCCTGAACTGTAAATGACTAGGCACAATGGTCCATGTGATCACATTTAATT
>VYZQ01032821.1:4225-30635 GCA_013400655.1 Mystacornis crossleyi | reverse complement strand
GCAACAATACTAATGACAGAGGGAACAAGAAATTAAGTAATTCACGTGGAAACCCCCCCACAATGCCAAATGGCTTCCTCCAACATGTTTTCTCGACTAGACCAGAACCCCTTTTACCTGGAGGAGAGTCCCTTTCCTCCATCCCTGAAAAACATGTGAGGTGGTATAGAATAACCTTCATGTTCTAGCCATGGCCCATCCTGCCTACTGCAAAAAATTAATCCTGTCCTGGCCAGAACTAGGACACTGTCTCAAGAAGTTCTAGCAATGTTAACAATGAGACTGTGCGTCTTCTTCTTAAAAAATAAAGTATTATTCTATCTAGAAAATTTAATGCAGAACTTGGTGCATGCAAGCTTTATAACAGCTTATGTAGGCTGTCAGATTACTCATCTACAGAGATCCTTTCTGAATCAGTCATATGTTAGCTAATTCTGTGTTTCAGGCCAGTGGAGAACATCTCATTATACTGACCCAGCTGCATGTTAGTTGCATAATTTCTGCCAGAAGTGGTTTAAAAATGCTGCTTCTCCAGATCCATTGACATAACTTGCAGGGAACAGAAGCTATTGCTGGAATACGGTGTAACAAACTGCAGGCACTCAACCTCAGTGCTTAGATTTTATGTACCTCTTGAAGCTGCATTTTACACTAAATTTGCTCTACTTGGAGCATCAAGGCATTCCCAATCACCATACTGTTCCCCTCAAAGGCCAACTTGCAACATGTAAGCTTGGGAGTCCTGCAACTTTTCACCCTCAGTCTTCACTATTTTGCAGCAGATTTAAGTGGGTTGATTTTACTGAGACTTATTTATGTGGTTTTTTACTGCAGTTTACTTTCTTTTACAAGTATCTTTTGGCTTTCAAAGAGTAAATCACGGCAATTGCTACTGTCTTCTCAAACTCTGGAGCTCACAATGTGTTACAAAGAGCAATTTTCATTGCTGCATTCGTGTCCTGCTTCATTATTCATAGCACACAGTGTTTCTCCTCCCTAGTCACATAAGCTGGGAACACATGTCTACCAAAATCTGAAAACGTTCTTTCTTAATGAAAAAGAAGAGAATAGCACCTGTTAGGTTACAACTGTGTGTTCCTTATCTTCAGATACCTCTTAATACATATAATACAGGTGGGACTTGAAGGCATAGTAAGTCCGCAGATGGAAGGCAGAGAGATCTTGACAAATCAGAGGGCTGGGCAATCACCAACTGCATGAAGTTTAACAAGGGCCAGTGCCAGATTCTGCACCTGGGATGGGACAACTCTGGATGAACAGACAGACTGGGGAATTAGATGGTGGAGAGCAGCGCTGCAGAAAGGGACCTGGAGGTCCTTGCTGAGGTCAAGTTGAACATGAGTGAGCAGTGCCCCAGCAGCCAGGAGGGCCAACTGCTGTGGGGGGTACCAGGCACAGTATCGCCAGCCAGGCAAGGGAGGGGATTGTCCTGCTCTGCTCTGCTCTGCTCTGCTCTGCTCTGCTCTGCTCTGCTCTGCACTGGGGCGGCCTCACCTCGAGTGCTGGGGGCAGTTTTGGGTGTCACAATATAAAAAAATACTAAGTTATTAGGGGCAAAGAAGGGCTGCAAGTATGATGAAGGGCCTCAAGTGGAAGCCATGTGAGGAGCAGCTGAGGTCACTTGGTCCATTCAGCTTGCAGAAGACGAGACTGAGGGGGAAACCTCATTATGGTCTTCTCCATTCTCACAAGGGTAGGTGGAGGGGCAGGCACTGATCTCTTCTCTGTGGTGAATAGTGTCAGGGTTTGAGGAAATGGCATGAAGCTGTGCCAGAGGAGGTTTAGGCTGGATATCAGGAAAAGATTCTTCACCTAGAAACCGGCTCCCCAAGGAAGTGCTCACAGCATCAAGCCTGACAGAGTTCAGGAAACATTTGGGCAATGCTCTCAAGCACATGATGTGACTCTAGGGGTGTTCTGTGCAGGTCCAGGAGTTGGACTTGTGAGTCCCTTCCAACTCAGAATATTCTTCAATTCTATATTGAGTCCTTTATTGTCTCCTTCACCTTTCCCTTACATCACACTAAGCTCTGAAAATTGTCATTGCCCAGTTTGAAAACCACTCTAATACTTGGATTCTTTAGTGATTTCATGGATGTATGGAAGGAAGCTTAAGAAATAGAAAATGGAAAGAGCAAATAGGAAGCCCTTGAACTAAAATAACTTTAAAGTAACTAAATAGTGGAAGTAGTAGGTAAGAAATGCCTTTATCCTGAATCTATTTGTGGCAAGAAAATCTCTGCCTGAAATGGTGGTCTCCTCTGCCTGTGCCCCATACCATTCCCACTGTTGCTCAGATAAAAGCTTTGTTATCTTCAGAAGTATCAATCCAGAAGATTCAAAGAGTGCTTGCGCAGCACTACCGATTTTCTGTGTGCTGCTGCATATGACATGGAGTGCCAGCCTTATGCTGAACGTGATGCATGCCTTATAGATAGGAAAAAATTGTATATTTCAGATGCATTTGCAAAAAAACCCCAGAAAGCAGAAAACTAACTTTCCATCAAATACCAGGCAACCCTGGTGTCCAGGCATCTGTGTGAAGCACTGGAGATTTACAATGGTGTGTTGTAACTTTTTAATTAATGTAATAAACTTCCTTTCTGATGCCAGTGAATTAGACTGCCATTTAGAATTTTTTCAGATAATGAATCAGAAAAAGAAAATATTACAACACAATGAGAGTTTTTATAGCCCTGGCCAAATGGTTTATCTTTAGATACAGTTCTCTGGATCACACATGGTGATGTTGTGTTACAGGAGAAAATCTCTTAGTATTGTATGTGAAAATATAGCTCTTTGTCCCTTCCTCAATTTGATCAGGAGAAAAAGGTTTCTTTACAAGGAATGATTTGTTACTACAAGTTTTCATAACCCATAGTTTTGAAATTAGGCAGCCTCACATGGATGATGAAAGAGTAGAGGTGGTTGGTTTTGCATATATTTTGAATGTGGAAAAATAGGTTTTCTATGCATAAAAATCCTGTGTACCTTAGACCTGTAATGACATTTAAGCAACATCGGTGGGAATCAGACCAGGGATTTTGTTTCTCACACTGTATATGGCATACAATATATACAAAAATGTGGAACATTTCCATTCTTGGCAAAGCCCATCCACTTAGTGTGATGGAGCACAGACCTTTGGACTCTCTTGAATGAGTTTAGGCCTTACAATCAGAAATTAGTTGCCTATTGCAGTGGTATGGATGCCTTTCAATAAACACTTCAACACAATTTGAAAGAAATTCTGTTGAACTATAGTGACCCTTTGTCTGTAGAGAATGAGTTTTTGGGAAACAGGGAATATATTTTTCTATCTGTCTGAACACAGAATTGTGAATCAGCGTAAAATGACAAGGTTATACCCAGAGCAGACTATGTAGTGTCAGTTCTGAGGATTTTGTAGGTGTGTCTGGCTCCTTTATCTGAGATTACAATGAACTTATGGTTGGGAGGTGTTGATGTTTTGTAAAAAGTGATATTGGGTAACCCTGTAACTAATGCGAATTGAATATGTTGAGCAAACTCAGTTCTCCTGAGCAAGATGCCTGAGCTGTAAAACCTCCTGGATGACCCGAGAAGAATGATGAAAGAGTGAGTAAGTCAGGAAAATTAATGTAACTCAAACACTTGGAATAAATTTCCTTTGGACCATCTGAGGTGGGTGAACCTTGGCTGGATGTTAGGTGCCCAGGAAGCTGCTCTGTCACTCCCCCTCCTCAGCAGGATAGCAGGGGAGAAAATCAGATGGAAAAAGCCTTGTGGATCAAGATAAAGGCAGTTTAATAAGGATAGAGCAAAGGCTGTGCATGGAGACAAAGGAAAACAAAATATTTATTCTCTCCATCTCATCATCAGGCTGTGTCCAGTAGGGCCTCAGAACACATAGCAGTTGGTCCAGAGGACAAACACCTTAAGAATTAATGCTTCCCACCCCTTTCTTTATCTTTATTGTTGAACAGATGTCATAGTTTATGAATTATTCCTGGGTCAATTTGTCTCAGCTGTCCTTGTTGAAGGACATCTTTGAGTGAAGGGCAACCTTGATGCTGTTGGAGCCCTACAGGCAAGACCCTGGTATGTCATCAATGCCCTTCTAGCTCCGAATACCAAGAACAGCATTACCAGGACTGCTATAGAGGAAATTAAATCCATCTCCCTACAGACCCAACACACCAGCTGGGCAGGATACCATAGTGAGTCAGTGCTGGAAGTTTTGTTTGAACTAGTTTTGGTTTAGTTTTCACTCTCCTACTCCTATGAAAGATGAAATCTTTCTGACACCAATTTAGTATTTAACATAGCAGCTTCTCAACTCGTGTATAAAGCATAGCTATTTTGATCTCTTGTGACAGCACAAAGGATTTTTGCAGTTTTTCTCCCTGGGAGACATCAAACTAGCCTTAATAAACTCTATTAGCTGTCTCCCACACAGTTATATCTTCAAACATAAGACCTTCTACAATCATGCTGAGCCAAAAACGTTTGGAAGTCTCACTGGTCTGAATTCATCAACTACCCTATGTGCCAACACAGCAAACAAATGCATATTTCAAAGATGTAAACCATGTCTTTCTACCATGCTCTCTTTAAACCCAGTGAGCAGAACAGGACCTAGCCTGTTAAGCCTTTTTTTTCAGATCAATCAGTATTTTGATGCATAATGGTACCGTCTTGTACCAAGAGTGAACTGCTTTAATGGGAATGAAAGCCAGAGCTGCTGATGCCAGTTCTGCTGGCATGAATATGAATAAGGGACCTTTAGAGAAAATGTTTACCCATGAGAGGTCAGGAAATAGGGAAGACTGGATGCTAAGGTCATAACAGCAAGGATTTAATGTTTTACTGGGCAGCAGCCAATGCTACACCTGCATGAAAATATAAAGCTAAAATTCTTGAAGAAACAGCAGCATTAAGATGTCTCAGCACCTCATCTCTTACATTTGCCCTCAATTCCTAAACAGCCAGGTACATCCAGGAAGACTAAAGCGACTGATGCCATCTAAGCTGTTAGCAGAAACAGGACTGTACTACCTGATCAGTCTGATTATTTCCAGTTCTCTGCACATGCATAAGGAATGCTCTACTGTCTTCCTACATTTATAAGCTTCCTGAGAGTGCTCCCTACAAAAGTGTCGCAAACAGATTGCAGTGGTTTATTTCTGGTGAGCAATGATCCCATTATCCCAGCAGAGGGAAATCTGGAGACATTGTCAAAGCAGACTGAGTTTTACAGAAGTAAAACCAGCTTGATATCATAAATATACCAGAATTGGCTAGTGAAGGCCTTTCTTTTTGATTATATGACTGGAGAAAATGATTAGCTGATTTTATTGCTTAATATGCATAAAGAAATGTTTGTTTTTAAGCTGCACTCCCAAGAGTGTTATCTGGAGCCTTAAATATGTTAGTGATGTCACCTGGCGTGGGAATTAAAAGCAGGTCAGCAAGCCTGTCTGGCTCCGACATTGATCTTAGCACAATTTGTTTGTACCCGTGAGAAACGTAGTGTCAACAGAAGCAAGAAATCTAAATAGCAGAGCTACAGCTGGTGTTTTCAAAATGCTTAGAATGCTTAGGGTGCTTATGTTACCAGTAACTAAGAATAGCATATTGTAGCTAAATGATAGCCAACGAATCTATTGTAGTAGTTAAGCAGCCAATAGTTGAGTAACATGAATGATAAACATAGCAAAGTCTATAAAATGTCTCAGGAGTTTTGAAGAAAGAACCTTTCTGCTTGAATGTATTCCTGGGGTAATTCTGCATCGTGTCCGCCTCAACAGCGACAACCTGGCTTTCTGTAAAAATTAGTTTTTGTAAGTTATTCAGACTTCTAAGTTATTGATAGGAGTGTGATATAGTATTTGGGAGTTTTTTTCCTTCTTTATGTATTTTATGTGTGCCAAAAGTAGTTAAGAGATCTTCACAAAAAATGAAGAAGGTATGCTTTAATATATTAAAAGCATCAAATTTTATAGAAAGGGATACATATTACTTAATAGAAACTCTTCTGGTGCTTAATAGAAAGTTATATTGTAATAAGTGGGGGAGAAAGGGTGGGGTTTTTTCCTTCTTTTTTCTCTCTCTCAGGTGTTCATTTGCTGCAGAAACAAGAGACAATGTAATGGTATCTTCAAAAGGGAATTCTGCTGACCTACCTGTGGTGGCCAGTAACAGGAACTTCAGATGCCTGAGAAATGTATAAGTGACTGAAGTCTGTAATATAAAGCTGATCATGGGAAAAAAAGATTCCTGATTAGTCATGAGAGTGAGGAAGAATAATTACTTGATTATTAGTGAATGTATTGAAATTGAAACAGAAATCATCACAACCAAGCGGCTTAGGATAAATTTGATCTCATGTTCTAAAGGGATGGAAGTCTGGCAAAAGCTACCCAGTGCCAAGATGGAATTATTCTGAAGTGACAGGAAATAAAATATTTGCAGAAAGAACCAACCACAGACTCCTAGACAATTTACTGAGCAAGTCTCCTTGGCCTTCCACAGAAGTCCTTGCCACAAAACTGCACTCCAGAATTTGAAATTTCATTTTAATACTACTGTTTCTGAAAAGGAAAAATAAACATGTAAGAAATTGAACCAGATGCACACTGCTACCTGAAGCTCAAGAGTGCTGACTCACCATCACAAGGAACTTCAGTTCCACGATTTCTCTTCCTGCCTCAAGCCTTCCCCAGGGACTATTGACCCCCGCACTGCAGGAGCATGCAGTGCAAACATATGTATCTGCTCCCTATTGTCCTCAGTTCATAATATAAGCTAAGGTCATCAACTGTTTATACGTCAGGCTGGAAGCAGTGGTAGGACTGTAAAGAGTACACCATCCTCACTGTAGAAGTGATGGGTCCACAGATGTCGGACTCCAGAGCAAAGCTACTGTTTTTTACTTGCTAATTTAAAACTTATTTTTAACTTTAGTCACTTCCTCGGTTTTGTCAATTGTGGCTTTACAAACAGACTCACAAACTTCCGGAGTCTCACAACTACCAAAACTGGGGGAGAGCATGACAGGGGGAAGAGGTCAGGTGACAAGGAGGCAGGAACTGCTGGCTTTGGTTTTGCTAGGAAGGGTCTCTATCACCACAGCCAGCATCAGGGCAGGGGACAGTGTTGACTGTGGGGGACAGGAGGTGCTTCTGTGCCTGCAGCTGAGCCTACTGCAAATACTGCAAGTTTAATAATGTCTGTCTAGACAGCATGTGAACTCCATAATTTGTCTCAAGGATAAATAGCAATTTGTGTTACTAGTCCGCTGTTCTGCAGAATACCTTTGTAATCTTCCTTCCTTCCA
The DNA here is from genome assembly GCA_013400655.1 of Mystacornis crossleyi. Classification (NCBI taxonomy): domain Eukaryota; kingdom Metazoa; phylum Chordata; class Aves; order Passeriformes; family Timaliidae; genus Mystacornis; species Mystacornis crossleyi. The sequence continues at coordinate 23,296 of VYZQ01032821.1, read as the reverse complement.
TTCACAAGTGCCTTCTAGGTGTTAAACTCCTTCCATTTATATTGAACTCAGAAACTGTGGTTTTGAGCATCATCTTTAGGATTTTGGTGTTGAACTCCTCATCATAAGTACGTAAATCTTCACTGACGTAAGGATATAGATGAAGAAAACCCAAAGCACGCTAAAAAAAATCCTATCACCGTATGCTAATTAAAAAAAAAAAAAAAGGAAAGAAAAAAGGGGAAAAAAAGGCAACTTGATTTTTAGAAGTGTCTGTGGTTCTGCCCTGTAATGGTGGAATGACTTTTAATTTTCTTAAGCAAGTTGACTTTACTCCTGAGACCTTCAGCCCTGGTCAATACAGAAAAATTTTGTTACAGAGTCCTCTGCCAGGTTTCTATAACCTGTGTATCTGGGAAGTTTATCTGTCATGTCAAAGCTGAGGTTCTTTTGCACAGAGATGCCCCTTTTCCTGGGACTTCTTATCTGGCCTGCATAGCAGGGCATACTACATTGTGCTTGTACATAATTGAGGATAAACACAAGCAGCTCCTGATTTTGCATGTATGTCAAGTAGACAAATTGCTCTTTTTAATTGTTGCTTCACGCTGCATAGGTGATGAAGGTGCCACGTTCTATGCAAATACTCATCAGAAAACATCCCATTTCTGCATCACCTGGGAACGGCTAACCATCAAATTATCAAAAAATGAGTTAGAGGTGAATCAGGGGAAGAGGAGAATTTTACACCTGCTGAGCAAACCATTGTCAGGCTAAGTCAGTATATAATCAATTTCTTTTGTTGGTGGTTAAATATTTAACTCTTATAATTAGTTATTCTTATAATATATATATTCTTATAACTCTTATAATTATAGTAATAATATTTATTACTCTTAAATAATTTAAGAGTAGTGCTTACTCCACATTTGTTGGTAGGAAACAATCTTGTCATGTGGCAGTACCACAAAAATTAACCAGGATGTGCAGTTCAAGATATAGTAGCTAGATAAGAGGCCTTCCTAACTCACAGTGTTGCTCAGAGTTTCGTTCTATCTCTACAAGGAATGAGCAGTGTTAGCACTAACAGTGAATGTAGTCCCACAAGGTAAGTCTTGGCTGTCTTGGACAAAGCCTCTATCTGATCATCAATCCAAATCTATCTGCAAGTGCTAGGTCAGCAGGTTAACTGGAAATTTGTGACTGGTTTGATGATCCAGGAAAATCAGAGTAATGTCTCACAGGTTTGTATTTGTAAGACACAAGTATGCTGAGGTCAGTAAGTCAAAAGCCTTAGAGAAGCGTCCACAAATTTTTTCAATTCCTGTGTCAGCAGAGCATTCTTTCTATTTAGTATTTTGAGATTTACTGCCAACAGGAAACCTCTAAAGCAAAAACCCCTGGGGCTTGTGATTGTATAATTCTAAACAGCGTAACAATGCATTTTGTAGCTTTTATCACTCTGGTGCCTGAGGCCAGCAAACTGCAGTTGTGTGAGGTTTACTTCCTCAGAATGATTTAGGACAGGGTACTTGAGTAGCAGAAATGTTCAAAAGCCACAAAGACAGTGATGTGTATCAAAAAAGAGAACTGAAAGTAAAGGGGTTTGCTTGGGCAAACATCTCATTCTGTTTCTTTCCTCCTGCTGCTGCTACTGTTTTCCCATGCAAACCAGCAGTCTCCTGCACAGTGATTTGCTGCTCCTGTAGCTCTCCCAGCATGTTATTCATGGTTTCTGGCATATCTTCTCCATCTGTTGCTTGGCAAGAGCCTTCCTGTGGCTCTGCTGGTGTTCCAGTCTCTAGTGGAATGTTTGAAATGTGTATGCTTTTGGAAAGGCATATCTAATGATGATCCAGGCAGCCCCCTATGGTAGCTTCAGGAAAAAAAATGGATAGTGTGACTAATACCAAGTCCACACTTTGTGCTTTTACTATATACCGCAGAACACAGTAATGCTTTCAAATTTTATTCTCTCTTTCATTAAAGAATTGTATTTTAATTTCCTTTACAAGCTTCTAGGATGCTCTTTTTCAAAACTGCAAAATATAGTTTAAGTCTTTTTCTTTAAATTTAACTTCCTTATTCTGTATGGGTTATTAACTTTGGTTGTCTTTAACACCATGAGGCAGAAACCATGAATTGTTAGGGGACTAAATATATTCATGTTGAGATGCAAAGTTCCCCTCTTTATTTCCAAGCTTCCTGCCTCACACTAGGCCAGATTCTTTAATCAAGAAGAGCAAAGGAGGAAAAAACTCCTACAGTCCATCCAAAGACAAACTGCTGCTTTAAGTCAGATGCTTTTTAAATCTGCATTTACACTTTCTTTAAGCCTTATGCAATTTTCTGTCTGTAGAATTTCTCTCCTTAGGAGCAATATCTACTTGGGGAAATGTTTCCAGTGCATGTTCCATGCTATGACATCCCTTCTTTTTCAATAATGTTACATAGAAGAAGAGGTAGTTCCTGCTACCTGCTGAGCTTGCTCTGTAGCTTTGGGCTGTTTGAGTAAACCTGTTTCCTGTCCCCTCCTTAATACTTCCTTAAATCATCCGTTTCTGCTAGTTCTTAGATATGTCATATTTGGTTACCAAAAGGGAAAATAGATTTAAATCTGTTGTATAAGATTTCCCGGGATATGTTCTGTGTATGGAGGAAAAAAAGGATCTGCTGCCTTCACTATCAGAAACCTCTGCTCAGGGAGGCTAAAAAAATTCATTGTCAAAAATCGTATCTCATTTCTTGGAAGACAATAGATGTGGGGTAATGAGAGTGAATGGCTGTTTATAGCCATTTATATTATAATTAAATAAACATATTTAATTCCCACATTTTAATCTTCCATGCTAAAATTTGGTCTCAATTTTTAACAGTTCTGCTGGGAATTCACAGTAAGAAAGGACATTTTGGTGGGACAATGTCATTGTTCCATCACTGGTGTGCATGATCTTAGCCCAGAATATTGATATCTTTGTCCATCAAGATAAATAACTGCATTTTTGCTTGGGTTCTCTGAAACGTATCCTTTTTAATATTTTACTGCAACATAGGAACCAGACACCCAGAGAGCTGATTTCTCATGTTTTCTTTCTTCATCAAATGTGATGGGGACAATTCCTGCTAATAATGCAATAAATCTAGTCATTTAATATATCTCCAGATTTACAACAGTTTTCTTGATGTTGGTAAAAAGAAAATTTTTCAATAGTTTTTTGAATTTTGTCTAATAAAAGTAAAGAACAATTTGTTAGGTTTGGGGGGTTTTGGCTTTTTGTTTAGCATCTTCTGTTCTTTTGTTTTTGTTTTTTCCTTTCTTTCTAATCTTACAGATTTGAAAGAAAACTGCTATATTGAATATGCAACCCCTGTGAATTACCTAATATACTGATTTGGAACAAATTATGATGACATTCATGACCTCTTCTCCCTTGCTAAGTTGCTAAAAATTTTCCTGACAAATTTGAAATGAGTACATCTCTACATGAATTTGTGTATTGTCAGACACATTCGAAAATATGGAGAAGCTTGTGTTTCAGCAAACCTACTCAGTGTGCTTTCATCTAGCATTTTTTACATGCATGGAAACTCTCTCTTGCATACATGGGAGTAATTAAATCTCTTGTTTACAGTAGCATTTTTTTTTGCTGACTGAGAGGTTCAGCATTAAGCAGGCTTGCTTCAGCCTGTGAAAAACTTGCCACTCAACAGAACAGCTGACTTAAGGTGCTAAACAAATAAAACCTTTACTAAGTAGATGTTTTTTCTGCCTTCCTGTACATATACTCCATTATTTGAGTAAAAGCAACATATGACTGTTTGTTGAGCCTTTCTTCAGCCTTAGGACTTGGCTCATGAGATGTCACAGTTTCCCCCTTTTAGTCTCCTTCTAGAGGAAACGTCTTACTGATACCATTTCTGCATGGATGGCTCTACCTCAGCCAGGCAAAAATCTCTCTTTTCTTTAGCAAGGGGCTTTGGAAGGGCAGAAATGCTTTGGTGCCTCTGACCAAGAGAAATCTGACACATTGGATCTCTTGGTGTAGTAAGGGGACAGGGAAGAAGAAAAAGTAGATTAGGTTTGTTTGCTATGAGGTTATGCTAACACCATTGTGTCGTAAAATAAGGAAATACAACATAAGGAAATGGTGAATGGAATTATGCAATTTCATACGTCAGGTCTACCAGATATGAGCAGATAATACCCTTTTGAAGAAGACAGGCTATTATCAGATGAGAAAGCACATTGGAATGGGCATTCCCTCATCTAACTCCTACTTTTTTTTAGTAGCTTTCTTCTAAGGAATATTTTTTCATTGGGAAGGATTCCCAGGAGCTATTTCTAGAAAGAATGACAGAGAAACCATTGTGGTTTTCCTTTAAACTAGCGTTTAATTACATCAGATGCCACCTACAATGTACTAAGCCCTCTGGCTTGTATTTGTTTCATTACTGTAAGTTGGCTTATGGAAAAAAAGAGAACTAGATTAATGCCAGTTCAAAGCTTGGACTGGCACACCTATCACCTAGAGAAAAAACTATGGTGATGTTAAAATTATTCATCCAGCAATTATTTTTCAGTGTGGGTATAGTTTATATTCCATAATAGACTGGAAAGGGAGGACAAAGGCTTTATATTTTTTTGTTTTTAGGACTGAGGAAAGAAAATCACAAACTACTTCTGCAGAAATACTTCCCAGTTTGGCCTGTTACCTCCTTCACAGGAAATTACGCCACAACCTGAAGGCACTAAATTTTTTGGGGGTGAAAAAGGTAGATTCTTTGTGGTTTTGGTCTGACTCCTGAAAATGATGTTTTATGTCTTGTTTTGTTGGTCCAAATTTCCCTGGAGAACTTACAGTGACTATTCTGACTATCAAGAGCCTATTGAAAATGGGGTTCTCAGACAGAGCTGGAGCCTCTCGGCATAATTCTAATACAAAAAAAAAAAAATAGTCCAGGGTACTACATGAATGAATTTGTCAATATCCTAAGGCTTTTTCTCTCCCTTGAGAGTAATTTTAAGTATATTAATTATTTAACAAGCATGACATTGCACATATAGTCTGAAGATTCCTGCTAATACACTTCTCTCTCCCATATGTCACTGTCTGTCCTTGAGGGAATGCCTGCACTGTTCATGCTTGTAAGTCAAGACTACAGCCTACTCTTCTGACATTGTTTGAAAATTTAGTTGGCTTGAGCAGTTAAGAAAGATTTATACTTGAGCAGAGACTTGAGACATGTACCAACCCCATTATTAGCTAGGGACACTATGCTCTTTTATTTTGGGTTTGCTTCTAAGTGGAAAGGAAAAGTGGAAAAACACAGAAAATGTCAGAATGACCTGACCTGACCTGACCTGACTGTGTTCCTCTCAGTCTTTGTCCTTCACTTCTTCCTCCACAGTCCCCAAAAATGTCAACAAGAACCAGGCTCCAAGTTTCACTTCAAAATAACTGTCCCTTCTCAATCTGCTCTCAGTTTAATGCCAACATTACAGTGTTCATGCTTGCACGTGGCAGTGACTTACTGAATTTGGCAAGCTTGGTGACTATCTTTATAGATACTTGTTAAACTGTCCTGGTTTGGACAGGTGTCTACTAAGGAAGGCAGGAGCCCCTTCCCACCCCAGAATGGAAAAAATGTAACCCCGTTCCTCCCGAACTATTATAATTTTGAAAATGAGGGGCTTTCAGGCAAATATATCAGAAATAGGAATAACAGGTCTTCACTTATATATTTATATATATGTACAACAAGGCAAAGCAAAAAAACAACAATAACTAAGGCAGTAACAAGTAATAGGAATCAGACCCCAGTAACGGCTGCCGAGGCTGCCAGGCACTTTCCCCTTTGCTGCAGCGATGGCCGGAGCAGGCAGGGGCGCTCCAGAGCAAGGTCGGGGAGCACGGGGGAAAAGCTTAACTTGCTAAAGCCGGGAAGGGATGGGAGGAAACTTCAGCAGCCCCTGGGCAGCCGGTCCTGGTGCTTTAGCAGGATTCCCCAGGAGCAGCAGGCTGGATCGGCAAGGAGGAATGCAGAAAAGAATCCCGGGTGGCAGGCGAGATGCACAGAACTCCGAGGCCGCAGCCGGAGACTCCGGGACCCCTCGGCAGGCAAGGGGTGGTGCCCTCAGTGCTGTGGCGCAGCAAAAACTCCAAAAGCAGCGGTGAAGAGATGGCAGAGGCAGGGCAGGGCAGAAGGACAAAAACAGCAGAAAACACGACCTCACAGTGAGATGAGTTCTCCCCACGGTCACTGCAGTCTCCGCTCCCTCCAAACGCCAGGAGAGCAATGAATCCCAAGCACTGCACCCCACTTCTTTTCCCAGTTCTAAATCTCGAGATGTCTCTGCTCCCCCACCTGAGAAGACGCCACCAAGACCAAAAAGGGACAATTGGGCCCTTCCCTTGTGGCTGGCTAGGTCCTTTGTTTCTCTTAAGTACCCAGTAATGTGCCTTAACATGGGGAAAAATTCCTTTGAGAGGAGAAGAAAAGAACACACACACACACAAAAAGAAAACCTCCTCAACCCCCAACATAAACACAGATATGTAGTCTGTGTATTGAAAATGTAAAAAAAAACTCAACAGCAACTCGGGAAAGGAAAAAGCAAAGCAACCCAAAACTACACTTTTCACATTCTTGGGAAGCACTTATTTTTCTGACCCTCTGGCTCCCCTTTTGACATTATTAAAGACTTTTCTGTCATCATATTTTTGCAAAAATATCAAAAACGGTGTGCAGCACTTTCAGAAGTGTCTGTAATTAGGATTCACTGGTTTATGGGAGCACCGACAGCTCAGAGGGTATGTGGATCACATGCATTTCTTTCTCACTGCATTTACTGCTATGAGTCATGGAAAAGAAATGAATGGGTGCTCCAGCATGTTTTCCAAAACTGCAGCAGCCAAGTTCCTTTTGGTAGCAATTTCTTGCTTGTATATGCATATTGTACATAGACAGATTCATTTTGATCTACAGCTTACATACAGAGGGTGAATATCTTGTTAAAGACAGAGAGCCCAAATGGAGGAATACCAAATACAGGCACGTGATATCTCATGTTTGTCATCAGCTACTGGCCAGTGAGTGTATGCTTTCCACCAAACTGTTCAATCCTGACTCATAAGGTCAAAACTATTTTAAAACTGCTCACCCATACATGAATGACAGAAGAGAAATTAGAGAAGCCTGACCATCCCTGATGGCATTTGCCCATTGTTACTGCCTTTTGTTTGAGTCCACATATGTATGTTTGTATTGTGAAGGTTGGAAAATTTTGTTGTTAGTAGCTGCAGGCTGCATTCAGTCCTTGTTTTCTCTTAGCTGTCATCAGGCTCCCAAGAACCCTCAGCCTCACAGCTGAGATCACAGCTGTCCTGTGATCTTGCTACTTTGTGCCTCACTTATTTGTTCTTATGAGACATAGTGCTGGAGTGCTGTTTCCTCATCCCTAGTAAAATTCTTTCCTAAAGAATCAAAACCACGAAAAGAAAATACAGAAAAATAATTGACTGTACTTAGGAGGTTGTTCTCTAACAGGCACGTTCCCATCACTACCGCCTGCAGAAGAGGTCAGCAGGGGTTGAGGAAATCACCATATTCTGCATAACATGCTTGAAGGTCAAGTGCAAAAGCACTATCCACAATGCTATTGCTTTGCCAGTCTCTGTGCTCTGTCATGGACTCAGGAACTCTTAACATTAAAACTTCCTTACATCTTTCCTCAAGTCTGTTACCACTTCTTAAGCACTGAAGAAAACTCATTGACTGAGCATGGATAATCAAGGCACCCTTAAATGTCAACCCCAATATGCACCACTTCCTGAGACCTGCCAGCCTGAGGAAGCTCCCTTGCAGTAGATGGGACCCAAGAGAAGTTTACTCAAAGGAGATAGTGATCTGTGGAAATAACTCTAGCATCAGAGGTCAGGAGATGTTTCACCAGAGATTGAAGTGTCCTAGTAGCTGAAATATTTTTGTTCCATATTTCTGCAGAGCAGCTTTTGCCAAATGCTTCATTGCTGTAATGAAAAACCTTCATTATATGAGCAAGAGTCATGGGATATCTCTTCCAGAGAATCTAATTATCAAAACTTAAACTATATAGTTGCTAGTATCTTATCCCACTTATAGGACAGTGTACCTATTATTGTAGTTCCAGATGTGTTGTTCATATGGTCATTCACTAATCTTCCCCCTTTCTCCCCTGCTTTTTTCTTTTTTTTCCCCCTCTGTTTTTTCTATGTCAAAAGTTGAGAAAATAGAGTTGTGCTTTGCATTGTCCTTTTGTGGTCATGCACAGAGGAACTGGAAAAAGGGACACACACCACACGGTTCTGCAACAACACAAGACTAAAATAGGGTGAAAGAACAAACAGAAAATCATCATGAACAGCACATGGAGGAAAAAAGTAAGGGAACTATCAGAGCACGGAGACAAGGCATAAAGAGCATGAGATGACAGCAGTAGCAGACTAGCCAGAGCTTTTGCCACAGGGTCAGACATGTGAGGAGAGGAGACTTGAGAAAGTAGCTCCTTCTGATGCTGCTGACCCAAGCTCAGAGCTCCCATTCAGACTACAGCAGAGCTTTAAAAACACTCCTGTTCTGGTGCTTTGTTCAAGCCTCTTCAGTCACATTTAGTTCAATGCAGCTTAAGGGGAAGATTGAACTTGTTTTATCAGTGTATGAGGAGTGCGGGAACAAGAAGGAGGCTGGGAGAGAAACCAGTTGCTGCACAGATATCTTGAAGATTTTCGTGCTACAGACTGGCACAAGAAAATGGGTTTTATAGATAAATTAAATGCACGTGTGACAATTTTCATACCCTGTATTTGCAGTGTACTTTGCTCTGGTTATTATTTTACAGAGTGCTAACTTTATTTTTTCTTTACTGCAGGGAGCAGAGGCCTTATGTGTGTGATAAATGTACCTGACACTTTCTAACAGTCCAAGGTGTGCAGACACATGGAGAGAAAGGAGGGAAAAACTGGGTGATGTGTAGATTGGTAGCACAATTGCACCCAGCAGTCACACTGCCACCTTTTTAAGTGTGCAGGGAACAGACAAGACAGCAGAGCTGTGCAAAGCACAGAACAGCCATTCCCTTTGTATGCTGAGCAGCATATCCTCAATGTAAATGGCTTCATCAAGAATTGCAACAATGCCCTGTAGATTGCCCAGGCAGCTTTCAGATCTGCTGTCAAAATACTTCATGTGTCTGCAGAGCTGGTTCCTTATCCTAAGTGACAATTTGGAGAAGCATGTGTGTGAGCTGTGCTGTTGCACAAAGTGTATTCCCAGGATGGGGAACTTTCACACTGGTGCTAGAAACTAGCTTGTCCTCATGGAGCAGCATTTCAAGGCAAAGCAAATGCAGGAGCCCAGTGGGAAACACTCATTCGCTTTGCCACTCCCAAGTGGAGAGAGACCGGAACCTTCCCAAGGGGAATGGCAGTCTCAGAGCAGCATGAGGCCCTTGGGATTACTGTGGATATGATGTGCTCTCTGTTGTGCTCACTCCTTATGCTTTGAGCCATTCATGCACCTTGGTCCTGCGTATCCTACACTGCTAGGATCAGCTTTGGGAGAAGAAAGATGGAGTGGGATGTGAGAACAAAGCACTGCAGGAAGACCTGAGATAAGGCTGGAAGTCTAGTTGTGCTCTCTTACTATTTAATAACATCTCATCTAACCTTCCTCCCAAGCATCTTAGAGCCCACGAAGCTTTGAAAACCAATACCAGGCTGTAGAATGACTTGACAACCAGGCATGCTTATGCATGTACTGTTTTGTCCTGCATACACTCTTGTACAGCATGTTTCAAAACCAGTCTATTTCCTGTCTAGTTTAGAATTGCCTTCATTCCACCTAGACAGAATAAAGGTGGTTATACACTACAGTTCTTTGAATTTATCTATAGGGAAGTAATAGAGATGAAAGATGTCAAAAACCAACAATGGCTTCAACAGTGCTTGCCAGGTCAGCTGCTTGCCAGGTCTAAGGAGACAAGAGATCAAGAATTCAGCCAGGCTTGTTGGAAAATGATATTATCATAGTCTGAATAATGCATTTTCTTCTGCCTCATCCATATTTTTGTGCTAACTAGGGCATATTTCTGAAAACCAAATGCAGCAGAAAATGTGAAACTTTTTTTCTTGATCGTGCACATATTTATTAGAACTTGTAAGTCTCTTACTGTGGGGGAGGGAGGAAAAAGCACAGTCTCTAGATACTTCTTTGGTTCGGTCCTCAGAGATCTGGGACAGTCTCAAGGGACATGCAGAGAAGCCTTTGTGTTTCTGAGGTGGTAAATATCTTAGGGCAATGAAATGTCTGGTGGGAAATGGGTAGGTCTCCGAGTGGAACTAGTGCTAAAATGCCTGGGAGCAAGGCTCACAGCTAGAAGTGAGGAGACAGAGTGCAACAGGAGGTAGGGCTACCAGCAGACAGCCATTGGTGCTGCCAGTTAGGATTTTCAGTTTTAGCTGAAGCAAAAGATTAGAGCAGACAGTAATACGGAACATATGGCACTGTGTCAAACAAGCAACTCTTTAGAAGGGAACTTGGGTTTTGCTGCTTTTTTTGCCTCTCCTTTGAGCTGAGGGCTCCATGAGCATCATCACAGAGCTAATCATAGCAGGTGCTAAACTCTGCCAAAGGGCACAGCCCTGAGGAAGAGGGGCTCAGAGTGCAGATGGGTGCATGGCAGGAATACTGGCCTCACTCATCTCCACCGAACCACCCAGTGTAAGCTGATTTGTAGCAAAAGTTTATCAAGTGCTTGGTATCTAGTGGATAAGCAGTGTTACACTGGAGTTTTTCTCCATTTACATGGTGTTTCAGGACTTTAGACTGTTGTAAGACAGACAACCAAATGCTCAGTGATAAATGGGGTTGCCTTGCGTGAGACAAATCTCCCTGAAGCTGCAGAGTGTTCTGCAATGGCAAGAAAGCAAAGTCAAGGGGGAAGAAAAAGCATCTGGTGGGGTTTTAGTATTTTTGTTTTGATTCATGTGTTTCTATTATTGTCTTGGAATGAGAAACTTATATACCATCCACATCAGTGGGTTTCTCACCTGTTCATGGTGCTTTCATCCACAGACACATGTAGAGGACCAAGGGCAGCAGCACACCACAGAGACTTATACGGTCCCATCACCACTTGCAGAATGCCAGAGGACCTCTGAACCCTTGAGGTTTGGCACCAGTTAAAATCACTTATACTCTCACAGGTAGGTCAGCTGTTAATATGCATGTTGGTAGCAAACATCTTACACCACCCGTTCTTTGCAGCATTTTGTAGAAAATGAAGCTTAGCACTCACCAGTTCATCTTGTCCAGAAGAGGACATGTCTGTCCACCACATTTTTCAAATAAGCTCTCAGGTATAAAGGAGAGCTTAACACCAGGGGTGTACTGCTCTGTTTTGTTAGGTTTATGCAGCAAGGTTTTGATAGCAGGGAGAACTGTGGGGATGGCCTCTGTGAGCTGATGCCAGAAGCTTCTCCCAACAGGCAGTGCCAGTTCCAGCTGGCTCTCAGATGTACCAGCTCTGCTGCTGGCCAACGCTGCATCCATCAGGAACAGTGGTAGCAACTCTGTGATGGCATAATTAAGAAAGAGTAAAAAACCCCACTGAGCAACAGCAACTGGGAGAGAGGAGTGAAAATACATGAAAGAACTGTGCAGACAGCAAGGGCAGTGAAGAAGGAGGGGAATGGGGTACTGCAGGCACCAGAGCAGAGATTCTGCTGCCCCTGCTGCCTCTCGTGAAGACTATGATGAGGCAGGCTGTTGCCCTGCAGGCTGTCCCCCCAAGGAGGTCCACAGTGGAGCAGGTATCCACCTGCAGCTTGTGAAAGACGCCATACCAGAGCAGGTGGATTGGCCAGAAGGATGCTGTAACCCTCTGGAAAGCCCAGGTGGAAGCAAGGTCTTTTCAGAACCTGTGGCCCCATGGCCAGACTGAAGCAGTCTGCTCCTGAAGGACTGCACCCTCTGGAAGGGATCCAACCAGGAGCAGTTTGTGAAGAGCTGAAGCCTTTGAGAAGGACCCATGTTGTAGAAGTTCATGGAGGACTGTCTCATGGGAGGGACCACACACTGGAGCAGGAGAAGACTCTGAGAATTCATCTCACTGAGGAGGAGGGAGCAGCAGAGACATGTGATTAACTGATCCCATTTCCTGTTCCCCTGTGCCACTGCAGGGGAGGAGATGGAGAATTTGGGAGCGAACCTAAGCCTGGGAAAAAGACTCAGCTAAATTAAACTGATTTCCANCCTGAAGGACTGCACCCTCTGGAAGGGATCCAACCAGGAGCAGTTTGTGAAGAGCTGAAGCCTTTGAGAAGGACCCATGTTGTAGAAGTTCATGGAGGACTGTCTCATGGGAGGGACCACACACTGGAGCAGGAGAAGACTCTGAGAATTCATCTCACTGAGGAGGAGGGAGCAGCAGAGACATGTGATTAACTGATCCCATTTCCTGTTCCCCTGTGCCACTGCAGGGGAGGAGATGGAGAATTTGGGAGCGAACCTAAGCCTGGGAAAAAGACTCAGCTAAATTAAACTGATTTCCACAAATCGAGCCTGTTTTGCCTGTGATGGTAATTGCTGATGATTCTTCCTTGACCCTGTCTTGATCCATGAGCTTTCTGTTATACTTTCTTCTCACTGCCCAGCTGAGGAGGGGAGGGACAGACCAGCTTTAGTGGGCACCTGGTGTCTAGCCAGGGTCAAGCACCATAGCTGGCAAACTGACACAAGGGTCAAGAGCAGAGGGAATGGAGCTGAATAGTATAACTGTTCTTCAGAGCTATGATTCCTCAGATTACATGGCAAGGCAAGAAAACTTGATGGGGAAATCAGAGTTGTAAAAGACTCCTATAGAAAAAATATTCCAGCTCATCAGCAGGCATCACTGTGTCATTCACCTTAGCCACCTCTGCATTAAGCTCATCACTGCTCCTCCTGAAGGTGGCTGCTGCAGTTCAAGGTCAGTTTCCAGTTTTTTGTGAGATACAAGAAATTCATATCACTTAGCCTATCAGCTTCCTTGAGTCCTGATGCTGACAGTCGTATCATCTCAGACTTTCCACATTGCCATCTGTCAGTCCAGAAGGACCAGGTGTCTGTCCCAGAAGGGTTCCTTTCTTCTGGGACCAAGTCAGGGACCAATCCAAAGATTTCTCCCATTTTCCCCTAGCTAGGCAGTTCTACGTGACCAAAGAAAGTGGAACCTGCAAGTGTAGTAGCTGCTGAATTTTCCTTTTCTCATTCTCAAAACTGCTGCTAAGGCTGGCTTGTATTTGTCAGCTTTTATTTTGAGACCTGTGCTCAGCCTCAAAGCAGCTGGACAGCCTCACTGTGGGTCTGGCTTTTTAGCAAACTGCTGATTCTGCAGCACACATCTTTTAGTGCACTTTCACCTCCAGGCAGGCTGGGATTTTTCTGTTGCTTCCCATGACACACAAATGCAAACATCAAACCCACTTGCTGATTAAGGCATCTCAAACAATCAAAATCAATGTTGATTCTGCATTTAACCACCAGAGCAAAATGGCAAGACCTGAAGCATTTAGCTCTGAGGAGGATATGGTGCCATGTTCACAAGAGCATTCCTCAATTAATCATCCTGTCTGTAAGGAGAGCAGGTGGTATGTTTTTCACACTTCTGTTCTCCGAGATAAGAGCTGAAGATGGGTATTACATCAGTGACAATGTTGTGTCATCAGAGCTGACTAAGGGGATGTCTTAGTGTTGTAAACAACTTCTCTGACGATAAAATGCAGGCATAGAGTCAGAAATATTTGTCAAAAGCATGCAAAGTTGCACAGCCAGAGAGCTCTGCCTCTTGCAAAGAGATGGTGATATACTGTCACCCTGTGTTTGAGCAAAATGCCAGATGAGCAGCCCTTGTGGACAGAGCTCTCAGTTGCAGCAGTCATAACTGTGATAGCCACCCTTCTGCTCTTCTTCCCCTCTCTCCCTGGAGGTGTTGCTTATAGGAATCAGAGGAAAAAGAATTGTCCCATCTACCTGTGTAAGTTCCGAAGACTTGTCTCCTGTGTTTTGGTGTTTCTTCCATCTTGTGCCAAGATGTTGGTAACAGGACTGTCTCTGCAGGAGCTTGGCGCAGGACAGATATTGTCCCTGTGTCCCAACAAATGAAAAATTGTGATAAATGTCACTAAAAGTTGTATCTGAAGCCGTATTAGAAGTGGAAGTTTCTTTCTCTTTTCACCAGATGACTCTAAGCGTTCTTACTGATATAAACGAACAAAGTAAAAGTAAGTTGCAGTGACCTCTGGTAAGACAAGTTGTCCTACCCTGGCTTAGTTCCTGCAGTCCTTGTTCAAATAAATCTTTTCATTAAAACAAATGAGGCTTTTTGACAAGAATGCTGTGACCGTTTTTACTTTTCTCAGAGTATCTATTTTTTCTTATGTCGTGGTAATTGCTTGAAGCGGCAGAGAACTCTCTTGTTACCCTGCTGCTTATGCAGCAGTCTTATCTTTCTGACTGCAGAACACAGGCGAGGAACAAGGCAATCAGTTTATGTAAAAAATGGCAGATTTTATCTAATTATTAAGAAAAAATAAATTAGTTTTTCTTATTAAAAGTGTCTATTATACCATGTGTGCCTGCGCATCGCACTAGGAAGCTCTGAAGTAATCTTTCAATAAGTATCATTGACTGAAGTGAGGATAAGGCATAGGATGTCAATCATTTGATGCTATGTTACAAAAGCAAAACATGGCACTGCTGTTACCCTCTAGAGGGTGTTAACCCCCAAACAAATTTCAAAACACTGCTGATGCTACTGCTTTAGGAGCATTGTACGTGTTTAGGGGCAGTGTTCCTATCTTTGCTATTTCAAGTCTCACCAAAATTCATTAGATCCTGCTGCATATTCCTCATAATCCACTGAGATATGGCTCTGGTGCCATTTGTGGTGAAAGAATTAAGACATTTCTCAGGTGTGAAACAAGAAACAGCAGCAGCACACAGAACCTTTAGAAATAGTTCTCAGGAGCCCCAAAACCTTAAGAAGTATGCAGCAAAGGGATAAAAATGCAGATGATGCAGTGTACCTGAAATTTGGACAAAAGGTTGTGCAGAAGAAAAAGCAAAGCACTGAAATCCTGAACCACAGAAAAGTATTCTTAGTTCTGTAAAATCCTCTAAACACTTTGCAGTCCCCTGATTCTGGATCCTCTTGGCCTGGTTAGAAAAGGCCATTCTCATTTGCAGGTTCATTCATGGTCAGAGGATTGGACTGTAGATTTCTCAATTGGGAAATAGTCCAGAGTGCTGTGAAACTGGCTTTACCATGAGACAATAGGGAATCTGAAGCAACTGCCCACCCACTGAGGCCAGTGCTCACTTTCTAATTACCTAAATATTTATTACAACTTTTAAAACATATTTTAATGTGAACATCAATATTGCAGATAACGGGGCAGGGCAGGAGAAGGTTACGGACCCTGTGGCATGGTTTGTTGGACAGGACTGTGGAAATTTTGTACTTACAGAGCAGCTTAAATTTAGAAGGCATGCCTGTTCCATGGAGGACTTTTCATGACGGGTGTGGATAGCTTTCCTCAGTGAGAAAGCTATCCAAATGAGCAGCTGCACATACTTGACCACAGTTTTCCAAGCAGTGACAGGTCTGATTATTGTATTGATAATAATCAGCTCCAGTCACCCTTCCATCGGCTGACTGCACTGGCATAACCCAGCTATATGGGGGCAGGGAGCAGGAGGTCATAACTCTCTTTACAAAGAGTTAACCAAGTGCCCTTACTTAGAAAATCTGATTTCAAAAGGATTTTCATAATTTAGTGCAGTACTGTGCACATTTGCACTTGGGAAGACAGCAGCGCTGCCCAGGAATGTGATGCAAATGCTTGACTTGGTGAGTGGCGGGGCTGGGGGAGTCTGAGGCTGCCTCAGCTGCCCCTCGAGCAAGGCAGCTGCTGTGGTAGCACATGTTGGCAGACCCCGCGGGCCCACTGAGCTGGGGGCATGGCACTTACGTCAGGCTTTACCTGCTGCAAGCACTGACAAAAATACCTGCAATGGCAGGCTTTGGCACTTTGGCTTTGGATACCATGTCTGTCCTGTCGGTGCTGCACGGGCCTTCACATTGCTGTGGGATGGATGTTTCAACTGCTGCTCCAAAAAGGAGGACTCTCACACAGCAGCTGTGAAGTGCCTTGTGCTCTCAGAAATTGCTAGGCACTCTTAGAGAAGAAAATATGTGTATATATAGCACGTAGGTTGGGGATAGTACGGGCCATTGCATCTACATAGGTCAGAAAGTTTAACTTTGCTCTATGAGACTGTGCAAGGGTGTTTTAACAGGCCGAAAATCTTACTTCAGATTTTTTTAGTAAGCAGTCATCTTCATATAACTTCATGGTTCAAGGTTTTACAAAGCCATAATTTTAGCCGCAGTGTTTCCTTCTGTCATGTGTTTCCAGTGCTCTGGTTGTGGTTCAGAGAATGAGCAAGGAGGCTCTTAAACCAAATCATGGCATGGCAATTTAATTCTCTTCCATGGACTGGGCTGGGTACATTTCAGCAGGCTCTGAGGAAAACAGCATCTGTGCAGTTGCAGAGAGATGTAAGCAGATAGAAGTGGGTGGTTCTAGCAAATAAAACGAAATAGTGGGACTTGGATCTACAGCGGTAGGTCCAAGTATCATCTTGATTTTGTCCAGCTCCAGCAAATAAGTTTGGCAGCAGACTTCCGAGTAAGTTTTTAAAGAGATGTGAAGCTGCATGGGCATCCATTCACCATCCTATATATGTTCACAGTAAGAAAAACAGTTTACATTTAATACAGACTTTGAAAATTGTCAAAAAGAGTCTCATTTCCCAGCTCTGTTCACCATGCAGCCCTGTTGCCCTGGGCTGCTCCTATTGCCTGTTACAACAGATCCCGATTATGCCAGCTGGAAACCAAACATCTGTTGCAACTTACAGAAAGAGCAATTGGCCTGGAACCTACTACCTAAAAAACTGAAAAATGAACAAACTTTGCTGCATTGGGCTTTGTTTTTTGTGGCTGTTGCCAATAGTTCCTTCTTGAAAAGAATGCCATGGGGAATACATACAGTGCCTGGTTCTCTATCAAAGTTTACCCTTCTCCTCCACTTACTCTTTCTTCTTTTCACTCACTCATCCTTTATATCTGCCCTCCCCACCATCCTCCATCCCTCCAAACCCAATGCTGCTTACTGAAATGTGATTTTTGATTCCTTATTTCCAGCTTTGGAAATGTTTTTCTCTTTTATAAATGTGAAACAAAATGCTGCACAGTGCCCTCATATCAATGCATTACTCTACTGCTTAATGCATATACCATACATGAGATTATTTTTAGTGTATCAGAAGGTGGAATTCTGACAAGTGGAAAAATCTGTGGAGTGCCAAACGTCCATTAGCATCAACCACTTGGAAATAATACTCTTTTCCAATGCGTATGGTTCTTTCAAAGTTTTACTGATAGTATAAAGATGATTTCCTAAGGAAAACTGTTTCAGAATAGCCATTTCCCTAGAGCTGCCACATTTCAAGAAAGCTGAGAGCTTCAAAATCAATTTCAAGTAGCACTCACTTTCCTCCCGCAGGCGATGTTTTAAGAACTGGCCTTGCACAACAACAGCTAAACTCACACATGGGATGAGGGATAACAGTGAGTGACAGCAGGTGCAAGAGATAAATCCAGGCTCCTGTGTGGTGCAGAGGGTTCCTCACACCACTGCTCTGCCAACAGGAGTCATTCACCTGGAGCTTCCCACCAGGAAAGATGCAAATTTGATATGTGTTTATTTTGCCTAGCAGATTATTTCAAATCAGCTGGGACCTACAAAAGCTGATGTAATGGTGAGAGATTAAAAAAAGTGAAAGCCAACAACTCCTTCCTGGCACTGAAGGCACAGTACGGGTGAAACAAAACATATTCCTGGGAAACAGGGATAGACCCAGCACTCTGACATGAAGAGCACTGGTAGAAAACGTGCACTCCTGGGATGCTGGGATCAATATATAAAGCCGTCTTACTGCTTAGCACTTTGAGGAAATGTAACATGTATCCATAGTGGGTGTCTCACTGTTTGATGCTGAAACAGCTCCTACCCTCAGTCACTTGCTGGTCTAACAAAGCTTACCATGATCCTTACAAATACCAACACCTTCTTGACCTGTTGGAAGATCAGAGTAAGCTAATTTCAGTGTTACCTACCAGATCTCCAGCCCTGCTTTATGCATGTCATGGCATACCAGAAGTGTCTTATATAGCAAGCCAAGTACAAAAGTGATGTTCACTTCACTTGAAAGAACTGATAAACCAAACATAACACTCTACTTTTGTTTTCTGCTAATAGGCTCTGTTACTATCTTGTATATAAAAACATATCATCAAATTCCTTGAAAAACACCCCCAACAAACCATAAACTTGTCTATAGACAATGAGTGCCATAAGAAGCTCACACAAATGCTTAAATAGCTACAAATACATGTACCTTTTGCATGACAACTTAGTTATTCATAAATGGAGTTACACCAGTCTGCATCATATTTAAGTAAGCAAGTTTGATATTCAGCAATTTATTGCCAACTCAACCAGCCCTTTGAGTTTTCCAGGCTCAATAAAAAACTTGCTTGAAATCTGAATTTCTAGTTTCTCTTGTCTTGTGTGAAGGTAGAAAATTATTTCAGGTGCGGTGCTGATAGATGGAATTACCACTGATAGCAGAAATGAATCATACTGCATGAGGATGGCTGATTCTTGGTGATGATGTGGTTGATCTTTTGGTAACATGTTCAACATACTCTGTGCCCTCAAACCAAACAGAATAATCTGCACAAAGCTGGTGAGCACAGTACATGGAAAAAGAGCTCCCAAAATGCAGAATTAGTCTTACCAGTAGATGTATTCACAGCTGCAAAGGCTGAATGTTCTGTTTTGGGTGGGTTTACATTTTGGTTTTGTTTGGGTTTTTCGTCTGTGGTTTTGTTTTGGTGTTTTTTTTTTTGGGGGGGGGGGGGTTTTTATGTTTTTAACATTATTA